>SJYQ01014852.1:133316-190475 GCA_006410935.1 Redunca redunca
CTGAAACTCCAGTACTTTGGCCGCCTCATGCGAAGTGTTGACTCATTGGAAAAGACTCTGATGCTGGGAGGGATTGGGGGCAGGAGGAGAAGGGGACGACCGAGCATGAGATGGCTGGATGGCGTCACTGACTCAATGGACATGAGTCTGAGTGAACTCTGGGAGTTGGTGATGGACAGGGAGGCCTGGTGTGCTGCGATTCATGAGGTTGCAAAGAGTCGGACACGACTGAGCGACTGAATTGAACTGAACTGAACTGAGACTATGACTAGATGGACCTTTGTTGGCAAAGTAATGTCTCTATTTTTTTAATATGCTATCTAGGTTGGTCATAGCTTTTCTTACAAGGAGCAAACATCTTTTAATTTCATGACTGCAGTCACCATCTGCAGTGATTTTGAGTGATTTTGGAGCCCCAAAAAAGAAACTCTCTCATGGTTTCTATTGTTTCCCCATCTATTTGCCATGAAGTGATGGGACCGGATGACATGATCTTAGTTTTTTGAATATCAAGTTTTAAGCCAGCTTTTTCACTCTCCTCTTTCACTTTCAGCAACTAAAGAGGCTCTTTAGTTCCTCTTCACTTTCTGCCATAAGGGTGGTGTCATCTACATATTTGAGGTTATTGATATTTCTCCCAGAAGTCTTGATTCCAGCTTGTGCTTCATCCAACACAGTATTTCACATGATATACTCTGCACATAAGTTAAATAAGCAAGGTGACAATATACAGCCTTGATCTACTCCTTTCCCAATTTGGAACCAGTCTGTTGTTCCATGTTTGGTTCTAACTTTCGCTTCTTGACCTGCATACAGATTTCTCAGAAGGCAGGTCAGGTGATCTGGTATTCCCATCTCTTTCAGAATTTTCCAGTTTGTTGTGATCCCCACAAAGGCTTTGGCATAGTCAATAAAGAAGTAGATGTTTTTTTGGGACTCTTTTGCTTTTTCTATGATTCACCAGATGTTGGCAATTTGATCTCTGGTTCCTCTGCCTTTTCTAAATTCAGCTTAAAATCTGGAAGTTCTTAGTTCATGTACTACTGAAGTCTCACTTGGAGAATTTTGAGCATTACTTTGCTAGTGTGTGAGATGAGTACAACTGTGTGGTAGTTTGAGCATTCCTTGGCATTGCCTTTCTTTGGGATTGGAATGAAAACTGACCTTTTCCAGTCCTGTGGCCACTGCTGAGTTTTCCATATTTGCTGGCATATTGAGTGCAGCACTTTCACAGCATCATCTTTTAGGAGTTGAAATAGCTCAACTGGAATTCCATCACCTCTACTAGCTTTGTTCATAGTGATGCTTCCTAAGGCCCACTTGACTTCGCATTCCAGGATATCTGGCTCTAGGTAAGTGATCATATCATCATGGTTATCTGGGTCATTAAGGCAAAAAGATATGACATTGAAAGATGAACTTCCCAGGTCGACAGGTGCCCAATATGCTACTGGAGAAGAATGGAGAAATAACTCCAGAAAGAATGAAAAGATGGAGCCAAAGTGAAAACAATGCCCCGTTGTGGATGTGACTAATGTTGGAGGTAAAGTCAGATGCTGTAAAGAACAATATTTCATAGGAACCTGGAATGTTAAGTCTATGCATCAAGGTAAACTGGAAGTGGTCAAACAGGAGATGGCAAGAATGAATATCAACATTTTAGGAATCAGTGAACTAAAACAGACCAGAATGGGTGAATTTAATTCAGATAAACATTATATCTACTACTGTGGGCAAGAATCCTTTAGAAGAAATGGAGTAGCCTTCATAGTCAACAAGAGAGTCTGAAATGCAATACTTGGGTGCAATCTCAAAAATGACAGAATGATCTCTGTTCTTTTCCAAGGCAAGCCTGGGCATATATCTCTCTAAAATTCTACAAAGTAATTTTATACACTCATCTAATTAAGAAGGTCTGCCTTCAAATAAGCTGCCAGGGCAAAACCCTGACTACATAATCTTTCAAAAAATTATTCCACACACCTTTTCCTCAGGAAGGAGTAATCCTTTGTGATCCTTTTATTTCTGCAGTATCAGCTGTAACTTCTTTCATTTCTGATTTTATACTTGAATCTGCTCTTTTTCTTGATGCTGCTGCTGCTGCTAAGTCACTTCAGTCGTGTCCGACTCTGTGCAACCCCAGATACGGCAGCCCACCAGGCTCCCCCGTCCCTGGGATTCTCCAGGCAAGAACACTGGAGTGGGTTGCCATTTCCTTCTCCAATGCATGAAAGTGAAAAGAGAAAGTGAAGTCGCTCAGTCATGTCTGACTCCTAGCGACCCCATAGACTGCAGCCCACCAGGCTCCTCTGTCCAAGGGATTTGCCAGGCAAGAGTACTGTAGTGGTTTCTCGATGAGTCAAGCTAAATGTTTTTTAATTTTGTTTATCTTTGTACAGAATCTTAGTTTCACTCATCTTTCCTATTGCCTTTTTAGGCTCTGTTTCATTTATTTATGCTCTCATCTTTGTTACTTCCTTCCTTCTACTAATTTTGGGCTTCATTTGTTCTTATTTTCCTAGTTTCTTGAAGTATAGTTATGTTGTCTATTTAAGATTTTTCTTGTTTCTTGAGGTAGGGACTTATCATTATAAACTTCCCTGTTAGAACTATTTTTGCTGCATCCCCTAATTTTTCGCATGTTGTATTTACATTTTTGTTTGTATCAAGATATATATTTTTTAATTTTGCTTTTTATTTCTTTGTTGATTCATTGGTTGTTCAGAAGCATGCTGTTTAATCCCCAAATATTTTTTTTAATTTTGCAGATTTCTTCTTATAATTGATTTTTAGCATCATACCATTGTGGTTGGGAAAGACTTGATAGGATTGAAATCTTCTTCAATATATTGTGACCTAATATATGATTTAGCCTAAAGAACGTTCCATGTGCAGTTGAGAAGATTGTATATTCCAAGGTTCTTGGGCGGAATGTCCTGTATATATCTGTTCAGTCTACCTGGTTTAATGTGTAATTTCCAGCTGATAGTTCCTTACTGATTTTCTGACAGGATGACCTATCCATTGATATAAGTGGGGCTTTTCAGTCCCCTATTTCTATATTGCTCATTTCCCCTTCAAGTCTGTTAATATTTTTCTTTATATATTTAGGTTCTTCTACATTGGGTGCATGCTGCTGCTGCTGCTAAGTCACTTCAATCATATCCGACTCTGTGCAACCCCATAGACGGCAGCCCACCAGGCTCCCCCGTCCCTGGGATTCTCCAGGCAAACACTGGAGTGGGTTGCCATTTCCTTCTCCAATGCATGAAAGTGAAAAGTGAAAGGGAAGTTGCTCAGTCGTGTCCAACTCTTCACGACCCCATGGACTGCAGCCTACCAGGTTCCTCTGTCCATGGGATTTTCCAGGCAAGAGTACTGGAGGGGGTGCTATCGCCTTCTCCACATTGGGTGCATAAATATTTACAAATGTTATATCTTCCTGTTGCATTGATCCCTTTATCAATATGTAATGCCCTTCTGTGTCTCTTATTACAATCTTTGTGTTAAAGCCTATTTTGTTTGATATAAGTATAGCTATCCCAGCTCTCTTTGGGCTTCCATTTGCATGAACTATTTTTTTTCATCTCTTTACTTTTAAATCTGTGATATCTTTACATCTGAAGTGAGCCTCTCATAGCAGCATATAGATGGGTCTTGTTTTTAATCCACTCAGCCATTCTATGTCTTTTGCCTGGAGAATTCAGTCTATTTACATTTAAAGTAATTGTTGCAAGGTAGGTACTTAATACCATTTTGTTCACTGCTTTCTGGCTGCTTGTAGCTCCTCTGTTCTTTTCTTCTTCTCTTTCTCTCTTCCTTTGTATTTTGACAACTTTCTTCAGTGGCATGCTTAGATGGTTTTCTTACTACCTTTTGTGTATCTGCTATAGGTTTTTGCTTGGTGGTTATCATGAGACTTACACATAACAACTTATATTTGTAACAATCTAGTTTAAGTTGATAACAATTTAAGTTTGAATACATTCTAAAGCTCTGGAGTTTTACTTGCCCCCACACATATATTTTGCTTTTCATGTCACATTTCACATCTTTTAAGACTCTTTCTTTTAAAAAAAATTAACAAATTTATTTTTATTTTGTCTGCACTGGGTCTTCATTGCTACACATGGGTGTTCTCTAGTTGCAGTGAGCAGGGACTACTGTCTAGCTGCAAAGTGCATGCTTCTCATTGTGATGGCTTCTCTTGTTATGGAGTATGGGCTATAGGGTGCACGGGCTTAAGTAGTTGCAGCATGTGGGTTCAAGAGTTGTGGTATGTGAGCTCAGCAGTTGTGGTTTGCAGGCTCAGTAGTTGCAGCACACAGGCATAGCTGCCCCATGGCATGTGGAATCTTTCCAGAACAGGGACTGAACCCATGTCTCCTTCACTGGCAGGCAGATTCTAAAACATTGGACCACCAGGGAAGTCTTAGACTCTTTCTTCACAAGGGATCTGATACAGAAGACAGGAAAGGGAATCCCCCAATAGGTGATAATGAGTAACACCAGACAGACAGCTGTGTACCAGGCCAGGGGAAACTAGTCTAGGTTGAAAGATCAGAAACCAAATTAGAAAGTTCCAGAAGAGACTGCTCCAAGAAGTTAATAGAATATCTGTTGTTTCCGGGTATATTTAGAGGAGGTACTCTGCAAATCTGCAGAGTTTGAGGCTAAGTTATATAAACTGAATACAGGCAAACTTTTCCTATAAGGGCCAAAGAGTAAATGTTTCAGGTTTTTCAGGGGATGGAGGGTGGTATACTATTTAACTTTGCTATTTCAGGGTGAAAGCAGACATAAACAGTATGTAAACATATTGGTATGATTTTAGTGACATTTTTACAAAAACAGGTAGTGAGTTGAATTTGGCACATGAGGTATAGTTTGCTGCCCCCTAATATTAAGCACATAAATGCAAAGTGATGTCATCTGAGGAGGCTTTACACAGCTGAGGAAAGAAGAGAAGAAAAGCAAGGGAGAAAGGGAAAGAAACACCAAACTGAATGCAGAGTTCCAGAGAATAACAAGGAAAGAAGACTTTCTTAAAGGAACAATGCAAAGAAGTAGAGAAAAACAATAGCATAGGAAAGACTAGAGGTCTCTTCAAGAAAATTAGAGATATCAAGGGAACACTTCATGCAAGGATGGGCATGATAAAGGACAGAAATGGAATTCCAGCTAAGCTATCTAAAATCCTATATGATGATCCTGTTAAAGTGCAACACTCAAAATGTCAACAAATTTGGAAAACTCGGCAGTGGCCACAGGCCTGAATAAGATCTTTCATTCCAATCCCAAGTAAGGGCAGTGCCAAAGAACGTACAGACTACCACACAATTGCCCTCAATTTGCATGCTAGCAAGGTTATACTCATTGGAAGGACTGATGCTGAAACTGAAGCTCTAGTACCTTGGCCACCTGGTGCAAATAGCCAACTCACTGTTAAAGATGCTGATTCTGGGAAAGATTGAGGGCTGGAGAAGAAGGGAGCAACAGAGGATGAGATGGTTGGATGGCATCATTGACTCAATGGACATGAGTTTGAGCAAACTCTACGAGACAGTGAAGAACAGGGAAGCCTGGCATGCTGTACTCCATGGGATTGCCAAGAGTCAGACAAGACTGAAAAACTGAACAGAAACAACAAGGTTATGCTCAAAATCCTTCAAGCTAGGTTTCAACAGTAAGTGAAACGAAAACTTCCAGATGTACAAGTTGGGCTTAGAAAAGGCAGAGGAACCAGAGATGAAATGGCCAATATCTGCTGGATATTAGAGAAAGCAAGGGAATTCCAGAAAAATATCTACTTCTGCTTCACTGACTACGCTAAAGCCTTTGACTGTGTGGATCAACAAACTGGAAAATTCTTAAAGAGATGGGAATGTCAGACCATCTAACCTGTCTCCTGAGAAACCTCTATGTGGGTCAAGAAGCAATAGTTAGAACCTTACATGGAACAACTGACTGCTTAAAAATGGGGAAAGGTGTATGACAAGGCTGTATGTTGTCACCCTACTTATTTAACTTATATGCTGGATGGCATCACCGACTTGATGGACGTGAGTTCGAGTGAACTCTGGGAGTTCGTGATGGACAGGGAGGCCTGGCATGCTGCAATTCATGGGGTCGCAAAGAGTTAGACATGACTGAGTGACTGAACTGAACTGAAATGAACTGATGCAGAGTACATCATGTAAAATGCTTGGATGAATCACAAGCTGTAATCAAGATTGCCAGGAGAAATATCAACAACCTCAGATAGGCAGATGATATGCCATAATGGCAGAAAATGAAGAGGAACTAAAGAGCCTCTTGATGAGGGTGAAAAAGGAGACTGAAAAAGCTGGCTTAAAACTCAACATTCAAAAAACAAAGATCATGGCATCCAGTCCCATCACTTCATGGCAAATAGATGGAGAAAAAGTGCAAGCAGTGACCGATTTTATTTTCTTGGGCTCCAAAATCACTGTGGATGGTGACTGTAGCCATGAATTAAAAGATGCTTGTTCCCTGGAAGAAAAGCTATGACAAACCTAGACAGAGTATTAAAAGCAGAGACATCACTTTACCAACAAAGGTCCATTAAGTCAAAGCTGTGGTTTTTCCAGCAGTCATGTACAAATGTGAGAGACGTACCATAAAGAAAGCTGAGTGCTGAAGAACTGATGACCTCGAATTGTAGTGCTGGAGAAGACTCTTGAGAGTCCCTTGGACAGCAAGGAGATCAAACCAGTCAATCCTAAAGGAAATCAATCCTGAGTATTCATTGGAAGGATTAGATGAATCACAAGCTGTAATCAAGACTGCCAGGAGAAATATCAACAATCTCAGATAGGCAGATGACACACTCTAATGGCAGAAAATGAAGAGGAACTAAAGAGCCTCTTGATGAGGATGAACCTCCAATACTTTGGCCACCTGATGCGAAGAGCCGACTCATTAGAAAAGACCCTGAAACCGGGAAAGATTGAAGGCAAAAGGAGAAGAGGGCAGCACAGGATGAGATGTTAGCATCATGGACTCAGGGGACATAAATCTGAGCAAACTCCAGTAGACTGTGAAGGACAGGGAAGCCTGGCATGCTGCAGTCCATAGGGTTGCAAAGAGTCAGACACAACTTAGCAACTGAACAACAACAACAATGTAAGCACAGAAAAAACTCAATGAATTTGTAAACATGGAAATTACTAATTCCCAAAAAAACCCACAAAAAGTTGTATAGAGAAGTAAATGTTTTCATGACTCAGATAAATGTGAATAATATTTACATCATCATAATTATAGGGCTTCCTAGGTGGCGCTAGTAGTAAAGAATCCACCTTTCAAACACAGGACATGCAGGTTTGATCCTTGGGTAAGGAAGATCCCCTAGAGAAAGAAATGGCAACCCCCTCCAGTATTTTGCCTAGAGAATTCCATGGACAGAGGAGCCTGGCAAGCTATAGTCCATAAGGTCCGCAAAGAGTTGGACACGTCAAGCCACTGTTGTCCAAGAGAATTTTTAATTTGTTACTCAAAATATTTTATGGGACTACCCACAGTGGGACTACAAGAAAAGAGGGATTGCTACCAAAATCAGGCTCTAGGGACTTCCCTGGTGGGCCAGTGGTGGAGCGTCCACTTGGAAATGAAGTTGGACATAAGTTCAATCCCTGGTCCAGGAGGATCCCACATGCCTCAGGGCAACTAAGCCTGTACACCAAAACCACTGAGCCCACACTCTAGAGCCTACACACTGAAACTACTGAGCCTCCAGGCTGCCACTACTGAAGCCCATGCACCTAGAACCTGCATTCCACAAGAGAAGTCACTGAAATGAGAAGCCTACACACTGCAACTAGAATAGCCCCTGCTCACTACAACTAGAAAAAACCCACACACAACAACAAAGACCCAGAACAGCCAAAAATATAAATAAATAATTTTTTAAATTATTTAAGGAAAAGACAGACTCTATAACTTCTCTCTCATCAACACAATAGGACAAAAAGATCTGATCTCTCAGAAAGAATTTATCTGCTAAGAAAGATAGACATATATATATATACATATATACATACACATAAATATATAAAGTCCAGTAGAAAGAGAACCATAGTGTTACACATCCACTTCCAATTTTGACTGAAATCTTCACAGAGAGGCAAACATCCCACAGATATCAGTTGATTAAGCCTCAGTGCTAAAGACTGGACTATGAGCAAATGCACAGACTGGAATCAGTAATAAAAAAAAAAACTCACAGTCTTTTATTCCCCAGGCCACATGGAGCAAGAACAGGAAACTAACCTTAACTCTTCTCTAAGCTACTCAACTTGCATTCTCACCAGCTTCTCAGGGATTTCAGAACCCTTGGAGAGCTTATGCAATTGTCTTTTGGCAATCTAGGATCAGTTGGGCCACCAGTTACTTTCAACATCCACATAAAACTTCAAAGTAAGGAAATCTAGACGTTGCTATTTTGAAATATGTAGTGACATATTAATCATATCTTAAAACATTAACCTTTATGGCTCTATTTTTCTGAATTTCCTTGGATCCTATCTTCGTCAGTCTCAGGAACCTACATTGCCATACAGAGAATTAGGACAGTTACCGCAATAATTGCAGGAGCAGGGCACTGAGTTCGTGTCATAGTAATGAACTTGGAAGAGACTAGAGAAAGGCAAATGATCCTCTTGGCCTCTCCCAGGTTAATCTCTTTAAGAAACTTCAGAGTGAAAATACACTATTGACAAAGGCTGACACATGATCCTTGAAACATCTAACAGATAGATACCCACTCATGCCCCAAAGCATGCTGAATTCCATATGAAATGCGTCTTAAGGGATACCCTAGGAAACTCCTAAGTGCATGACACCCAGAGGAGCAGTGGTTCATGAAAGGGTAGCCCTCAGCAGCATGTGAACTTGAATGAGACTAGACAGTAAAGAAGTCTCCAATCATAGACAGTTGGGCTGTGTGGGCTCTATTAGACTACAGAGTTACCAAAGCAGGCACTCTTTAAGGAATCCAGTCTTAATAAGACTTATTTTTGTATAGATATTTAAAAAGCCCATGCCATGTATGTGAATTTAAGCATTCTCCAAGCCTCCACTTCCCTATGAGAAATTTATCAAGGGGTAAATTAGTTCCCCTAAGAAACAAGCTCCTAAAATGAAACCTTTAGTTAGTCTCTTATTTGAATAAGGGATTCATTAACAAGAGTCCCCACTGGAACTTCATAAATGAGACAGCTCACATGAGTCCCTTGGACTGCAAGATCAAGCCAGTCAATCCTGAAGAAAATCAATCCTGAATATTCACTGGAAGGACTGATGCTGAAGCTGAAGCTCCAATACTTTGGCCACCTGATACGAATAGTCAACTCATTAGAAAAGAAACTGAGGCTGGGAAAGATTGAAGGCAGGAGAAGGGAACAACAGAGGATGAGATGGTCAGATGGCATCACCGATTTGATGGACATGGGTTTGAGCAAGCTCCAGGAGATGGTAAATGACAGGGAAGCCTGGCATGCTGCAGTCCATGGGGTCACAAAGAGTCAGACAAAACTGAGCAACTGAACAACAACAGAGACAGCTACTAACCCCACACAGTGACTCAAGCATCCAAACAACAACCAAAGAGAAAGGAGTAACACTTTCCCTTGGGTCCTTGGTACCTTTAAGCACTTGTATCCTATTTTCATGTCTTTTTTTTAAAAAAAACACCTTTTTAAAGGGAGTCAACACCATTGCATTTATTGGCAAAGGTTGAAAGTTCTACTGAAACCCTGCATCTCTATTCAATCTTTACAAATAATTTATAACCAGTATAGTAGGCACTTCATATCCACTGGTTCAGCATCTGTGGTTTCAACCAACTGCATATTAAAATATTTTCCCCAAATTCCAGAAAGTTCTAAAACACAAAATTTAATTTTCCATGTGCCAGCAACTACTTACACAGCATTTACATTGTATTAGGTGTTATAAGTAATTCAGAGATGATTTAAAATATATAAGATGAGGGAATTCCCTGGCAGTCCACTGGTTAGAACTCCACACTTGTACTGCAGGTGGATCCAGGTTCAATCCCAGGTCAGGGAAGTAAGAGCTCACAAGTCACACAACACAGTAAAAAAAAAAAAAAAAAAAGTAAATAAATAATAAAATATATAGGAGGATANAAAAAAAAAAAAAAAAAGTAAATAAATAATAAAATATATAGGAGGATATGTGTAAGTTACATGTAAATACTAAACCATTTTACATAAGTGACTTGAATAACCACAGATTTTGGTATCTGTGGGGTCCCGGAATCAATCCCCCACAGACACTGTACTACATTGTCAATGGAAATCTATGCCATCCTTGTTAAGCTCTACCATTCAAATCTAATAAATATGAAGAAATCTGAGGTCAACAATACTATGTATATTTATTTAGGAATTTTTTCAGAAATGTAGTAGTCTTTCAAAAAACAGAATAGACAGTGATCTGATAATAAATCTGTTGAATCAAGAATATGAGAAAGAAGTCAGACCTTCTCTTACAGCAAGTAGGAGATGCCACCTAACAAGAAACCCGCTTACTTTTAATAACACTTACGGTAGGACTATGTGCCATGTGGCATTAGGTAAGAAAGTTGGTTAAAGAGACGGACTAGAGTTGAAAGGGCCAACCATAGTCCCCAAATCCTCAGTGGAATAATGTGGCTCCAGGAGAAATATGGTGAGAGTGTAAATAGGCAGGTTATATACAGTAGCTAAGGGCAGACAAACTGATTTGTTGTGAGGCAGCTCTTAATAAATTTCTGGATACCTTTTACAACCCTATCAAACTGGCTGTTCCAAGCACAACTGCTGTGTTGTCTGACTTAGACTAAGTAATCAAATCTTAACAAAATGAGCAGGAGTTGCTGCCATGATAACAAGCTACAGAACATAGTGAAAATGTTTCTTAAGTGAAAATGTTTGGTAAGGGCTTAAAGCAAGTGCTAAAAGGAACATGGAACATGGGATAAGTATTCAGAAGGAAATTGAACAGAAGCCACAGTGAAGAATAGATATTTTTATCAATGCACTGAAGGTTAGAAAAAGAATAGTAGACTTTAGGGCTGGAAGAAATCTAACAGCACCTAACCCAAGACTCTTCCAACATACGAAGAAAATAAGAGGCAGGAAAGGGTCTTTGAGATTTGTCACTTGAGATTTCTTTATTTTCTGCATAGGTTGTTTCTACCATACTATTTTGGTCTCCTCTACCTGAGTTTCTTGAGGATAGGACTTTAGCTTTCTAGATCATCCTTCCATTCCATAACCCTTGTTTAATGAGTGATTTTGTAGGCATAAACTCTGGCTCCATAGACTTCTTTCCTGCAAGTCAATCCTTTCCTTCCAGTTTCCGTATACCATGCAAAATGAGCAAATACTAATGCAACATGTTGCTCTTCATGACTTCATGAGGAAGTAAATAAACAGCCAGGTCGACCAGAAAATCACTTTGTTGTTCCAAAGATGAAAGAGTCATATAAGCATTAACCCTTAGAGAGACTAAAATTCACTCCTAGAGGAAGTTGAAAAGCTAACATGATGTACATGTTACAAAACAAATCTGCCAAATCACGTCTGCTGGTGGAAGAAAAAGTGCACATTATATGGTTGGTAAATATTTGCACTGGGTCCCACGTGGGTGATTCACAAATATCAAGTGAGGAATTAATTTGAGAAGGTCATATGGGTAATTTCATCTCATTTTTGGTGATATAAATGCCCTTCACTCTTTTAGAAAATATTTATCTACTCTGTGCCAAGCACTGATTTAAACACTAAAGATATACTGGTGGAAAAGCCAAAGTCCTTGCCCTTAGTCACTCAAACAAAGTTATAGTCCTTCTGACCATTTTCCCCCAGTCCCTTTATTATTCAGCACACTGCATCCTTTCAAATGACTCTTTTATTCCTTTATCTCATTTATGTTTGCCTCTAGAGCCAGCACAATGAGCTCAGGCCTTTATCACCTAAGCCAGTTTTTTAACTGATCCCCCAACTTTCTTTCAACCTAAAATGTACATCCTGGCCAGATTACAGTTTTGAAAATCCTGATTTGTTCTGATTAATTCAAGTCTCAAAAGCTTCAAATGGCTCCACATAGCCTATCTCAAACTCCTGTCATATCTCAGCTTCTAGGTTCTGGCTCCACCTCTTCTGTCCAAATTTAATCAACAGGAATAGTACACAAAAGCAATTTTAAACTGTATTAATATTTTAAGCCACATATCCTATAAATTTATACAAAGAGAAAAAAATTGCGGGGCTAGTAATTCTTCATTTATGTGAGTTAAGTTCATGGAAAAGCTATTTTAAATCAACATAAAGTAAATAGACTTTGGTTTTCCCAGAGAACCAATGTCATTACAAATATTTTCACTCATGACTAAGGAGCTAATGCCCAACATACTTATTGCAGGTCAAGATAGTGGAAGAAGTGCTATAAGTCAAAATAGTGTCAGTAGGATTTTCTTTTCTGTGAAAATAGCTATACTTCTAACCAAGCATCTACTTAGCAACCCTTTGTGGAAACTACAATTACTGTCTATTGTCAACTATAAGTCACCACCATGTGTATTATTCTAAACTATATGTAAGCAATCAAGGTAGTCCAATCATAAGAATGCATTTAATATGATATGCTATCAACACTTATACCATTTTCTTTGCTTACTTGATAACTTTCCTTTATTGTCACTTCAGTAAAGCAAAAGGTGGAGAGGCACCTTTTCCAAGGACTCAGAATTTAGGAGGCTTACTTTTGGTCAACTCTGACAGCATCTTCAAGGAAGAGAGACACAGGGCCACTTGTGACTTTTTCAATGATACTGACACAGAGATATCTAAATTGTTGGTGTCCCTTTATTTTCTTTCAAGAAAAATTTTCTTGTAGTAAACTTAAAAATTTCAGCATTAGAGATTAAAATTCTTTGTGTCTTTGAAAACTTTCTTGAGCGGCAATATCACTAGCCTAATCATCTTATAATATCTAAAAGTGAGCCTCTTGATTAAATTTTAATATTTTTAATCTCTCACCACTTATTACTCCATAGTGTTAAAAAAAGACCCAAAGTGTGGACAAAGTTAAGCCCAAAGAACCTGGCAGTAAGTTTTATTTGGATCAAGTGAAGCAAGTCTCTCCACCTCAGTCACAACTGAGCTGCTAGCTTATAGTTATGGAACATCTAATCAGTCATTTAGATTATGCACTCAGGTTAGTGGCTAATTTTTTTTTGACAAATATATGAAACTGTTAAATACAAATGTTTTTGCTCCAGTATGTATCAAAAGCCTTTAAAATGTATGTGCCTGTTGATCAGTAATAGACTCAGTAAGTTAACTTATAGTCATATTTTTCTATGAAAAGAAGCATCAAGTATGCAAAGATGTATTTATAAGAACATTCTTCACAACACTGATTATAACAATGAAAAAAGGAAATGATCAACGTGTCCATTAAAAAGAAAATAATAAATAAGAATGCATCCAGGGCAATAAAGTAGAAGTCTAAAGGGCTTGAGTTCAGGTAGTTTATTTTGAGAGATGAACCCAGGGAATGGTAGTAAGGGACCAGGAGGAATGGGACAAGGAAGAAGGAAAATCCAATATAAAGGTGTATTTCCAAACCAGAAACTATGGGAAACTGAAGCTTGATCTGACTGGAGGCCTCTAAGGAATTATGTACAGTGTCCCTTTCCAGGAGATAGAATCAGGGAACATTTACCCACCAACTCTCATACCCCACTGGTGAAGCTTTTCCCATGAAGTTTAACACCCTCACACTTCAAGTATGCCCATGCTCAAATGCTAAATGGGTCCCCATGGATTTCCCATATAGGATATGAGAAACCCAGGGCAGAAACAGAAGTACCTGGTACAGGTAAAGCAGGTACATGTAAGGTAACACCTGTGCAATGGCTGGAGTAAAACTGGGGCTGAGAGAATGTGAGGTATGAGAGACAGAGGTATCTAACACAAAGACCAGATGCCACAAAAGCTATGACATTGTTCTGTTATCTATTGACCTGAGAGGTATCTGCTATGGATAAGAGAAAGACAAAGTTACAGAAATTTAAAAAACACTATAGATAGTATGATTCCACTCATTTTAGACAGCTAGTTTTAGTTTCTAACAAAATTCCTCAGGTAGATTTTAAAGGGAAGAGGGTGGTTTAGTGGAAGAATCAATTGAGCAATAAGGGAAACAGGATTTCAAAGGAGCTTGCACAGACAGCCCTCGGGGAAAAGGAAAGCCTCTCAATTTGGAGGTAGCTCTGAGACTGAGCATTCTCTCCACTTTGCTCTCTCTCACTCACAACCTAATTCTTCTCTTCTCTCACCCTTGAATGGCTTCCTAACACTTTTCTTCGTATCTCTGAATCTCCTCTTTCTCGTCTGAGATATGGTTTCTGCTTCTTTACGGGCTTTTTGTCCCACTACAATTGTGCTGGTTGTTTATAGGTGGCATCCACTTTAATTAGAAAATGAATATGACATACCACTTGTTAAATATTCTCATATCAACTGTTTATACACACATGCACACACACACTTACGTATTATGCATTTATGGAGGAGGAGAAAAGACATGGAAGAAAACAGAGAAGAAATCATCAGAGAGAAAAGAACATGAACCAGAGCCAGTGGAGGAAACTATAACTGTCACTGCACACAAAATGTTCAGTTTATGTATACAGCAGCAATAAACACACAGAGGAATTTCCTTCAGTCCAATGCCAGAAATAACTCTTTCTCCTTTTAGCCTATACGCAGAATGTGGTTCGTAAAAGGAAGAGAAAATAAAAAAAACTTATTCTCTCCATCTCCAGAGAATGTGTGCTTCCCTGGAGAAAAGGTGAGGAGAAAGTAGCTTCCTACAATATATCAAAGCAGTCAGGTACTCGGACTCTTATAATTAAAAATATCAGAGCTAGAAAACATAAAGCTCTCATAGCAGCCTTACTGTAAGAGTTAGTTTCCCAGGTTTCCCCATAAGAAACCTTAAGGAGAAGACCTTTCGTACTCATCTTCACATGTTCCACCATACAGTAAACAGTCAATATCAAGTAAATATTCCATCCAAATTTCAAGTAGTTTAATTAAATATTATTTATAGCTGATATCTATCATATTGGCCCCTATATTCATCATGAAACTCCCTAAAGGAACTACCTTCCCACCAACTTAAGACCATGTGATTTGAATGACGTGTCCCCACTCTTAACTTGAGAGCAAGGCATAGCAGAACTAAGTTAATCAGCAGATTCAATTCTCTTACACAAAGTGACTGATTCAAGGATGAGTATATGACCTACTGCAGGCACTGAGAACCAGAAACAGGGCTTTTGATCATCTGCTGAAAATGAGAAGTATTCTCTGCCCCAGTAGATAATTCTGTCTAAGAACGAGATCTATACATGGAAGAGAGAAAAGCTGAGGTAAGACACAGCCCTTGAGACTATTTCTGGAGCATCTGCGTCAAGCAACAATTAAGCCAGTCACCCCACTATGACTGTTTAAAAAGCCAATAAAAAAAATAATAATAAAAAAAAATAAAAAAAAAGCCAATACACTCCTTTTTTAATTAAAATCATTTAGGTTAAACTTTCACTTTCAACCAAAACAAACTTAATTGATACATTACTTATAACATATAGCTGCTGATTCGTTTCTATGATTTCTTCCAGGGATATATATATAGATCAGACCCAGTCAGAAACAAGCCTTATCAATGGAAGGGCAGAGGCATAAGGGGGTCATTTTTTTTTCAGGTTTTGAACACTCTGGACACTGGACCCTTAAATCTTGAGCTTAACTGATTAAATGGATCCTTACAGTATAAACACTTACTTATAAAGAGACCTTACATGATCTAAATTTTAGAACTTTATAGACAGACTTGTTGAGAGTGATAACGTATCTTTTGGAAGGAGACTTAAAAACAAAACTGAGAACTCTAAAAAATATTAACTACATTTAGCTACTAAACTGTCTCTAATTTTGTCCAGATTTCTCTTTTCCCTTCATTGTCCAAGCCAGTCCTCTGCCTTTTTCATCTTAGGTATGGGGCAGCACACTACCGCCTGACATCACGGTCCTTAGTCACAATCATTACAGTTATTTGCAGTCTCTATTTACAGTGCCTCTAAATTTACTTTAAAATATGAAGCCCTTATTAATAACACTCTTAAAGAGGTCTCACCAGGCCTTCCTAGTACTTCAGACAATTTTTAGCTCTATGGCTCTTCCCAATTTAAAAACAAAATGAATTTCACAAACAGAATTGAAATGTCAAATTTTACTACCATCTGGATTTAAAGACTGCAAGAAAAACTAGGTTTGGGTTGTTTTATTTTTGTAGCCAAAGTGAATGTATTACAGTACATTTGTTTTCAGACCATTTACCTCTCTATCCTGCATTTCACTTCAGGGGAATAAGGTATTCAAGTGAAAAAGAAGAGACCATCCAGAAAATTCTACGAGGGAGCCTATAAAATTCAGTAGTTGTACTTGATATAATGGAAGAAAAATCTTCCAGCTCCTCTTCATCATCATGATGATGATAAACCCGATCTGCTCACTGCACTGAATTTAGAACCATGAATGTGAGTTAACAACTTGGCTCTGCTCCTCTAGGGGCTTACAATCTGATATAAGTACAGACATAAAGGGTATACAAACAACTTAACAAAGGCTTTTATGGTCCATCCTTTTAAGACACAATGCAGCTCTAGTGGCTCCAGGCAAGGGGAAAACCAGCATCTGAGACTTATCAGGTGGGACAGATCTAATGAAATAGGAGATGCACTGTGAGTTTAAGTCACTCCTGCCTTGGGCAGCAAAGACATCACCTCAGGGAAGAACCCGGCACTGTGACTCATGCAAAAGGTAACTGAGTACACCTTTATATTAGAACAGAGGTCCCCAACCCCCAGGCCACAGTCCAGTACCAGTCTGTGGCCTGTTAGGAACCAGACTGCACAGCAGAAGGTGACCAGCATGTGAGCAAGCTAAGCTTCATCTGTATTTACAGCTTCTCTCCACTGCTAGCATTACTGCCTGAGCTCCACCTCCTGTCAGATCAAGTAGCTCAACTGTAAAGAATCTGCCTGCCGATGCAAGAGATTCAGGTGACACAGGTTCAATCCCTGGATCAGGAAGATCCCCTGGAGAAGGAAATGGCAACCCACTCAAGTATTCTTGCTTGGAGAATCCCATGGACAGAGGAGCCAAGTGGGCTACAGTCCATGGGGTTGCAAAGAGTTGGACATGACTGAGCAATTTAGCATGCACGCATCCGTTGCTTGTATTACTGCTGGAGCTCTACCTCCTGTCAGATCAGCAGCAGCATTAGATTCTCACAGGAGTGCAAATCCTACTGTGAACTATGCATGTGAGGGATCTTGGTTGCCCACTCCTTATGAAAATCTAATGTATGATGATCCAAGGTGGAGCTGAGGCAGTGATGTCAGCACTGGAGAGCAGTTACCACTGTCTCCCTTCACAGCCAGGATGGAGCCATCTAGTTACAGAAAAACAAGTTCAGGGCTCCCACTGATTCTGCATTATGGTGATTTGTATAATAATTTCATTATATATCACAAAATAATAATAATAGACGTAATACCCTACCAGGCTTCTCCATCCATGGGATTCTCCAGGCAAGAATACTGGAGTGGGCTACCATTTCCTTCTCCAGGGGATCTTCCTGACCCAGGGATTGAGCCCAGGTCTCCCGCATTGGAGGCAGACGCTTTAACCTCTGGGCCACCAGGGAAGCCCTAATAGACATAAAGTGCATAATAAATGTAATGCACTTGAATTATCCCCAAACCATACCCCGACTCTGGTCATGGGAAAACTGTCCTCCACAAAACCAGTCCCTGATGCCAAAAAGGCTGGGGACCACTGTGTCAGAAGACCCTCTACAGAACACATCATTTGAGTCTCTCAAGAACCCCAATGAGAAGCAGGTCAAGGACTTGAACAAAGACTTTTGCTGCCATTACAGTAAACAAAGGATGTTGCAGACAAAAGCCTTCAGCAACTGCAGCCACCCTCATTAGCACTCAGAGGGGAACACAGGACTGAGATAACAGGATACTGGCTTGAGATAGCTAATGTGCATATTAAAAGAAAAGCTTCAAAAAGCCCAGACTCTTGTACAGTATCTTTCCATACACAGAAAAGGAGAAAATGCATTAACTAGAGGTGTGTGGTTTTTCTTTAATTAGCAGTAATCCTTTGATGTTCAACTGCCTGGTTTTTATTTTGGTTTGATTGTTTTTGCAAAAAACCTCTATATATTCTGTCTCTTCCTTTCCTTACCTCTTTGGAACAGTCTCTCAGAAATGAGAGGCTGTATCCCAGGCTTAAGTCCTCAGTAAGGAAGACAGAAACAGTCTAAAGGCATAGATAAAAGTGAAAAGGAAAGATGATATGAAAGAGAATGAAATGAAGCCCACCAAGACGTGATCAGAGAAAGCAGCAAAAAGATAAACTAAAGGAGGGCCAGATTATAGAGAGCTGTACACTGTGCAAACACTATGTTTTTATCCTAAGGCAATGGACAGTCAGGAAGGATTTTAATCAGAAGAGTGACACAGGCTTACATTGATGAAAGACTATCCAAAATTCCAAAGAAAATGAACAAAAGGGAGAGAAGGCAGGCCTAGAGTAAAACACCAACTGAGAGGATATTGTAATAGTGGAGCTTAAATCAGAAGGAAAAAAAAAACAGCTATACTTATAAAAACATTAAATATTAATAGAATCAACCAAAAAATTGTTAATTATGTTAACTAAATGAAGAAACTTATCTTCTCATAAAACAAGAAGATCCAAGGGCAGGCTTCAGTTCAGTTCAGTTCAGTCACTCAGTCGTGTCTGACTCCTTGTGACCCCATGAATAATAGCATGCCAGGCCTCCCTGTCCATCACCAACCCCCCGCGTTCACTCAAAATCATGTCCATCGAGTCAGTAATGCCATCCAGCCATCTCATCCTCTGTCATCCCCTTCTCCTCCTGCCCCCAATCCCTCCCAGCATCAGGGTCTTTACCAATGAGTCAACTCTTCGCATGAGGTGGCCAAAGGATTGGAGTTTCAGCTTTAGCATCATTCCTTCCAAAGAAATCCCAGGGTTGATCTCCTTCAGAAGGGACTGGTTGGATCTCCTTGCAGTCCAAGGGACTCTCAAGAGTCTTCTCCAACACCACAGTTCAAAAGCATCAATTCTTCAGTGCTCAGCCTTCACAGTCCAACTCTCACATCCATACATGACTACTGGAAAAATCATAGCCTTGACTAGATGGACCTTAGTTGGCAGAGTAATGTCTCTGCTTTTGAATATGCTATCTATGTTGCTCATAACTTTTCTTCCAAGGAGTAAGCGTCTTTTAATTTCATGGCTGCAGTCACCATCTGCAGTGATTTTGGAGCCCAAAAAAATAAAGTCTGACACCGTTTCCACTGTATCCCCANACCAGCTTGAACATCTGGAAGTTCACGGTTCACGTATTGCTGAAGCCTGGCTTGGAGAATTTTGAGCATTACTTTACTAGTGTGTGAGATGAGTGCCACTGTGCGGTAGTTTGAGCATTCTTTGGCATTGCCTTTCTTTGGGATTGGAATGAAAACTGACCTTTTCCAGGCTTGAAACTGAAAGTGAAAGTGAAGTCGCTCAGTCGTGCCTGAGTCTTTGAGACCCCATGGATAGTAGCCTGCCCTAAGGTCTTCTGTCCATGGGATTTTCAAAGCAAGAGTACTGGAGTGGGTTGCCATTTCCTTATCCAGGGAATCTTCCCAACCCAGGGATCGAATCCAGGTCTCTCACATTGGAGACAGACGCTTTATCATCTGAGCCACAAATCAAGGAATTTACATGAAATCAACAGGTCCCCTTTTCTACAACACAAATCTATGTTGGAAATGTATCACTTATGGCTGCCCAAAATCATTCTTATATCTTTATAATTTTCCACACTGTCAATTCTGCCTTCCAAAAGTAAGATATAAAAATTACATTCATCAGACTCCTTTGCAGCTAGAGCAAAAACATATAATCTGTGCTTTGCCAAACAGATTTAGCCACACAAGACTTGCAGCGTTGGCCTTGCACTGGTAAATTTGTTGATTTATCCAACAACATCAGTAGCCAAGTTGTCTTAGTCTTCTGGGGCATCAGTGGCACAGATTTTGACATCAGGTTCAGGGTTGGGGCATGTTAAGTGGCAGCAGGTAGTAGGGATGTGCTTCTCCTAGAATAATTGTTTAAAGAGGTTAGCCATTTTTCTTAGCTATACTGTTCATGGCTGCAATATTTCATGGCAATGAAATATCAATTGTGTTTTCCAGTAATCCTGGAAATTCCTCCAGGTACCTAATGTTTTTTTAATAAATCCATTTTTTTGTTTAATTTAGCTGGACTATCTGGAATTGATTCTGCTGTTCACAACCAAGAATGCTATTACACTACTCATTTACTTCTTCTTGGCTACTTTTATATGTTAGCCTCATTCTTTTCATGTTGACTTTCTCCACAGAGCAGGAAAAAAGGGCCACCAGAAGCTATTAATTGGCATTTTCCAGTTCCATGACCCAAAAGCAAGCCCCTTTCACCTTAGCACCAAATTAAAAATTGAGGGGAATAATAACAGCTGCCATTAATATATCACATTAATATATAGCACTAATTAACAGACAACTTTCATATATGCTTTCTATATATTAACTTGTGCAATCCTTACAATATCTCTAGGAAGCAGGAACTATGATTTCCCCTCATTTCTCAATGAGGGAAATAATACAGTAAATTTCTCAAGGTCATATAGATAGGAAGTGACAGAATCAGAATATGAACCCAAGCAATTTGGTTGTAGAGTCCATGTTCCCAATGCTGGAGCATTCCAGTGTAGAGGTTGAATAACAAACAACAACCACCAAAAATTTAAAAAGGTCAACCCATGAGATAGGAAAAAAGTCAGAGAAACATGTGGCAGTTTAGAGAAGAAAGTTTCAAGAAGAAAGGAGATATTTACTCAATCAGGAATTAGCAGTTACTCTTCAAAATATGTCACATATTCAATTATCAAGTGTGCTTTACCAGGAGATCGCTGAGGAATTTCAAAAGGGGAAGATGGGGTCTTCCCTGGTAGTCCAGTGACTAAGACTCCAAGCTCCAATGCAGGGGACCTGGGTTTGATCCCTGGTTAGGGAACTAGATCTCATATGCCACAACTAAAAGATCTTGCATGCCTCAACAAAGATCAAAGATCCCAAGTGTTGTAGCTAACATCCAGTGCACCCAAATAGATATTTTTTAAAAACTTTTTTTAAAAAAGGAAAAGCTGCACCTATGAAGGAGTCAAAGTCAGTCGTCAACAGGATTTCATTACCTATTTACAGTCATCACTTCAGCATTATTCACTAACGTGTTTTATTTGTGAAACAAACAATAAAATCATTAAATATGAAAAGAAGATGAAGAAAGAGGAGAAAGAAAAAGAGGTCACCTGTGTCAGATGCTAGTAAGAGTTTGAATGAGGTGAGGATAGAAATTGACTATTAAATTGGTAATTGACCAATTAGATGGTAGTAAACAGACCAATTTCAGCAGAATGGTGGGTACAAAAAGTGTCGCTGGAATGGACCTGTGAAAAGAAAAATGGGAAATGAAGACAGTTATAAACAAATAATTTGAAGTTTATGTAAAGAAAGATAGAGAAACAGAACATACAAGTGGGATGTGGGACCAATGGCAGTTTAATTGTAAACAACTATCCAAAATAAAAATTAAAAATAAAATAAAAATAAACAACTATCCATAGTAATACATCAGATGTGAGGAGTGGAAACACTACTCCCAGTGTAACAGAAGGAAAATAGAATATGTGGAGGTACAGATGCAGGTAGGTTAATAGTTTCAGTGATAGGGAGATATGGTAGCAATTAGTTATCTACATTTAATTGGTTAAGATTATAAATGGGGTGTAAGTATGGAGGTTTGAGAATATAGGTCATCTTAGAGTGCAGTAGAGTTAATGTGCCAGGAAACTATGATAGCATTGTCTGGCAGCATTGGATAGCATTTCAGATTTAGGGTGGATAAATTTAGACAAGCCCAGTCAGCACAGTTGTATAACCTTTCTCTACAAACAGCAGTTGCTCAGGTATGGTCACAGCATAGGATAACCAGGCTTCACAAGGTTGGGTTTTTTTCAAATGAGTACTATGGAGAGAGAGAACAATTGAATCCAGCTTTTCTGCAAAGATGTGACTAAAATGCCAGATCACAGAAACTAGCTGGGCAAGAAGGTAAACAATAATATGAAAGAGAAGAAAATTTTTAGAAAGCCTAGGGTCAATGGATTGAATGTCCCTATGGCATCCAAGAAGAGTTCAAAGCGAACTGGCAGGAGTGAGACTGAGATTCAGAAGGTGGTAATCAGATAGCAGGACAAAATTTACTGTCCAGAATTTTGAAGGAGGAGAAGCTATTAGTAACACTACGAAAAATATGTAGTGTAACCACAGGAGTGGCAATGACTGGCTGCAGTGGAGTGGGAGGATTACGGGAATTGAGAAGTTCAAGCAATTAAGAGACCCGGGTTTTGAGTGGATCACCTATACAGCACTGGTGGGCTGATGGTTGCTTACACAGATGTGAGGTGCAGACAGAAGGGCTGTAGTCTATCTCAGGGCAGAAAGTTTTATGGCAACTGGAAAATAAGGCCAGGTGAGAAGCTGGAGCCACTAGTACCTCTTCTTTTGAAGCGGTAAAGGAGATTGTAATTGTTTTCTTATCACTAGGAATTCTAGCTTTTAACCAAGTTACCTTTGCTCTGTTTTGTCTCATTATACTGAATTGTATCTCTCTGGACTCTAGAAAAGTCCTCTTCTCCTTTGACCATGATTTTAAGAAATGATACAAGACAGGTAAAAATGAACTGCTTTCATGCAACATTTCAAACAAACTCCAGTGATATTTGAAACTTCAGATAACTACTGCTCCCTTATCACCTTTGTTCCCATTCCCATTAAAACAAAATATAGGTAGACAAAGGTACATGATAGAGTGCCGGGAGCCAGCACAAGCAGTCCCACCCGTGGCAAAGGTCATGAGGTTAAGGGGCCCGACAGGCAAAGGCGAGTTGGGCCTTAAGGGAGCCTCTCTGGATCTGCTCGTGCATCTGCCCCAAAACCAGAGTCTGCCTGCTTTACTGTGTTATGCTTTCCACCTACTCTTCTGACATTAACAGGGGGCGGTCCCCCCACCACCTTTTTCTGGAAAAAGTTAATTTAGAGCTTTTAGATAATAAGTCTCCTGGGCACAATAAGAGTGTTTCAATCCCCAAACCCCTCTGATGGCTTTCTAGCCTGCCTGCCAGACTCTTACAGCTGCGAATGTGATTGTTTGCAGCCTCCCAACCATGAGAGGCACAGGAAGCTTAAAACATCCTAGGGATGTAGGGGCTTTCGAGGAGTCAAAATCATTAGAATAGGACTGATTAAGGGTTTCATTTTTTGAGCCAATACTTGCTGCCAAATTTTCATATCTTTATTTGTTGATATAGTTGGCATGTAGAAAAAACAGGTAGTAGCCCTGGTATTAACAACATTAGATCTTCGAGTTAAGTACTTTCTTTGTTATAACCCACTGCACCTTTGTTCTACAGGAATGTAGCTTTACTTAGTACTTTGAGGGTGAGGCAGATTAAGAAAAAACACTTCAAGGGAAAATGGGTTTTCTGGTTGATAGACATTTATCTAGAAAAAGAGCCATAAAAATGTTAACAGGCGCCCTGGCCAAAAGATGATGTAAAACCACCTGGGACCTTTTGTATACAGGAAGGTATGCAAGAGGAAAGCCTGGTCTCAGTAAGGGTCAGGACTGCTGCCCCTGCATAACTCTGCATATTCCATTATTTCTTTATATACAACTTGGGGTATATAAGCTGCTTTTGAAAATAAAGTCTTGGGTCTGGCACTGATGCTTGGCTCCCCCATATCATTCTTTTCTCCCTTTTCTGGCTGAATTCCCATCTGGAGCATGGAGGCTCACCATGTCTACTTATCTGCCCTGGCTTCTAAGACCCACACAAGAGGGAGCCCAAGGTGGGGCACCCTCCACTATTCAAGTGGGCACCGGTGGCCTACGTAGACAGTGCAAACCCCTTGTCTCGGAGTTTCATTGGTTCTCCACGTAAGCCAAGTTATTCAACCTCTTTTCTCCACTAATTTTCCTACTACACTAGTCTTTTCTAATCTCTCTTTATATTTCTAAATAAATAAGTTTTTCCTCGCCAACTCCATCCCTGCTTCGAATTCCCTGGATCCACCGGGGCTGGACCCCGGCAATACAGAGAGAGAGAAAAAGAGGATAGGCAAACTGATAGATGGATAAATAGATGGATGACAGATAATAGATGAGTGAGAACAGGGAAAGAAAGAGAAAGGGAAGGAAGAAAACAGACAAGAGAAGAGTAAGGGAGAGGAGGGGAGAGGAAAAGAGAGTTAGGGAAGTGAAGAGATAAGTTAGGATCTGGGTAACACTTTAAGGGCTAAAAAAATGTCTAGCTATTCTTTGGACTAATCCATCCCTACAACTTCATGAAAAGGATAATCTTATTTAAAATCTAATTAGCAAAATGAAAGCTAATTTCCTAATCCCTCAACTTCTACCTCCAAAAATATTAGTACAACTTCCAGACTAATGTAGATAAGTAGGAAAGGTTGAAGAGTTAGGCCACTTTGGAACTGTCTTCCTAACCTTAGAATCAGAACCGATCTTAAAATCCCTAGTGTATATGAATCAGTTCAAAGGCAAAGTTAGAGAGCATTAGTCCAAAGATCTGCTATAAATAGAACATGAACTCTGCTCTTGCCAGGAAAACAAGTTTCTTAAATCAGAGTTAATCTCACTATTATGATGAGGAACCTGCATTGTCTCTCAAGAAGGATTAGCCAGTGGATTGTGGCAGCTCAAGAAGGGAATCAGAAGCAGTTTCAAGGGCCATGCCTAAGCCTACTTAAAATTCTTGTAGTAAGCTGATTCGATCCCCTCAGTGGCCCATAAGACTTCCTATATCTTCCCTTTAAATAAGTACTGCAGTTTTATTTTTGGTTATAAAACCTATGGGAAATTCCAGAGACTCAGATGAGAAAGTAGACATATCCCGGACCATAAGTTCTCACACTGTTGCACCTCTGAATTCCCCAATACAGAGAGTTATAACGGTAAGCTCCAAGCACCCAACCCTTGAAGCTGATCATTTCACCTTTATCTCACTTCATCTTCATGTGCAATCTCTGGGCAAGATGCTTCCATTCCTATTTTACAAATGAAGAAACTGAAGCTGAAGAAAGTTAAGCAGTGTCACCAAGTCACTCCATTAAAATATGGGAAGGTTGGTCTTATGTGCAGGATATCTGATGCCAGATGCTGTGTTGTAGTAATTCCATGAACACCACCTTGTCCGTTATAACCATAGAGTGGGGCTTGAAATTCAGGAAAAAAGGTGTTTTAAAA
This sequence comes from Redunca redunca, assembly GCA_006410935.1. Taxonomy (NCBI): domain Eukaryota; kingdom Metazoa; phylum Chordata; class Mammalia; order Artiodactyla; family Bovidae; genus Redunca; species Redunca redunca. The sequence continues at coordinate 158,879 of SJYQ01014852.1, forward strand.
GTTGGGTGGACTTCAGGTTTCTTTTTCATTAAATATCACATCCACACATGAACACACAAAAAGCCATTTAGCACTTTTAAAAGCTGGCATGGCAGTTATCCAAAAATGAGAACTTGTTTAAAATTCTATAGTATTTCAAAGGAAGTAAAATTAACCCTCAAAGGTGTGAGAGTTATTCCTCCCAAGCACATAATTATTTATGTAGCTACCACAAATTTTAAAACAATGTTGATGTATGATGACATTTGTTCCATTAAAAAGAGAGGAAGAGAGAACTCTCCTGACCTTTTCAGGTTGATTGTTACTTGATTAGTCAATACAAAGAAGGCATTCCAGGCATTGTTGTACAACAGCTCCATTCTGTATTCCAAAATATTTATATAGTATGACACACTTGAGCTATGTTTATTTATAACAGTTAGGTTTAGAGCCACTTTAGGTTATACACAGAACTGTAATCTAGCCAGCATTCCAACTAGACTTCTTCAGAACCTTCCATCCCCTCCAGCCTCCTCTCAAATGTCTTTGTCATCCCTCTTCCCCTCCTTTCTACCAGCTACCAGCATCTTCATCCCTATCCAAATGTACTCTAGTTATCAGCTGTCTTATTTCACTTACATGCATCTTCTAGATCTCCCTTCCAATGTGAAAAAGCATTCTTTATGCTTTTTTCACTCCTCTCACACCATCTTATTTTCTAAAACTTTAGTTAATAATCTCTCCTAATCTCAGGCATAGGTCATCTGACTTCCCCATTATCTGCCATCCTTCTTCATGGCTGTCTATAGACCTAAAAGATCCTTCCCTAGCTGCTTTAGAACCAGGATCCACTCTCCCATGTCCACTCTTCCATCAACATCCTTGGCTCTTCCTCTGCACCATAGGAAGACCCATGCTGCTGCTGCTGAGTCGCTTCAGTCGTGTCTGACTCTGTGTGACCCATAGACGGCAGCCCACCAGGCTCCTCCGTCCCTGGGATTCTCCAGGCAAGAATACGAGAGTGGGTTGCCATTTCCTTCTCCAATGCATGAAAGTGAAAAGTGAAAGTGAAGTCGCTCAGTCGGTCTGACTCTTAGCGACCTCATGGACTGCAGCCTACCAGGCTCCTCCGTCCATGGGATTTTCCAGACATACCTACCAATAAACCCTGTTAGGACACTGGCCTCCCTTCTCTGCAATCCCAGCAAATTCTGTCTTCATTCCATCTCAGCCTCCTTTCAATACAGTCAAACCTTAGCTTTCTTACAGGGAATTCAACTCAGTATGCTTCAAATTTTGCCTCTCACCAGAACAAGATCTGGCAAAAAGTTGGTCTTTGGGATGAACAAACTCTGAGAATATGAGCAAATTAATCAACCTCTCTGGGCCCCAGTTTCATGGTGTTGTGATGAAAACTGAATACTACAATATATTTTTAAAAAACTTATCTACAGATTAGAAAATAACAGGTGTAAGGATACAAGATTAATATATAGAAATCTGTTGTACTTTACACTAACAATGAAATACCAGAAAGTATAAAAAAAAAACAAAAAAAAAAAAAACCGCTGCTTAAAAATCACATAAATACCTAGGAATAAACCTAACCAAGGAGATGAAAGACCTATACACTGAAAACTATAAAATACTGATGAATGAAATTGAAGATGATTTCAAAAAATTGAAAGATATCCCATGTTCTTGGCTTAGAAGAATTAATATTGTTAAAATGGCCACACTACCCAAAGCAATCTACAGACTTAATGTGATCCCTACGAAAACATCCAAAACATTTTTCACAGAACTAGAATAAATTATCCTAAAATTTATATGGAACCATGAAAGACCCAGAATTGCCAAAGCAATCCTGAGGAAAAATAACAAAGCTGGAAGCATATCCCAACCAGACTTCAGATAATACTACAAAGCTACATAAGCAAGGCAACATGGTATTGGCACAAAAAATAGCTCCATTTCAATGGAACAAAATAGAGAACCCAAAAACAAAACCACATGCCTATAGTCAATTAACCCACAACAAAGAAGACAAGAATATACAATGGAGAAAAGACAGCCTCTTCAGCAGGTGGTGGTGAGAAAGCTGGATAACCTCATGCAAATCAATGAAATTAGAACACTCCCTCATAACATATACAAAATAAACTCAAAATGGTTTAAAGACCTAAACATAGGACATGACATCATAAAACTCCTAGAGAGAATACAGACAAAATATTTTCAGATATAAATTGTAGCAATATTTTCTTAGATCAGTCTCCCAAGGCAAAAGAAGTAAAAGCAAAAATAAACAAAAGGGACTTAATCAAACTTAAAAACTCTTGCACAGAAAAGGAAACCATCAACAAAATAAAAAGACAACCTATAGAATGGGAGAAAATATTTGCAAATGAGGCAGACTGACAAGGGTTTAATTTCCAAAATATACAATAGCTCATACAGTTCAATATCACAAAACAGACAGCTCAATCAAAAAACAGGCAGAAGACCTGAACAGACATGTTTCCAAGATGGCCAACAAAAATGCAGTATAACCTAACATTGGTCAGAATACCCATCATCAAAAAGTCTACAAATAATAAATGTTGGAGAGTGTGGAGAAAAGGGAACTCTCCTACATAGTTGGTAGGAATGTAAACTGGTACAGCCACTATGGAAAACAGTATGGAAATTCCTTAAAAAACTGAAAATAGAGCTACCATATGATCCAATAATCCCACTTCTGGGCATATATATGGAAAACACAGAAACTCTAATTTGAAAAAATACACGCACCTGAATGTTCACAGCAACACTATTTACAATAGCCAAGACATGGAAATAACCCAAATGCCCATCTACAGATGATTGGCTTAAGAAGATGTGGTATATAAATGTAATGGAATATTATTCATCCATAAAAAGGCTGAAATATTGCCATTTGCACAAAGATGGATGGATGTAGAAAATATGAACTAAGTGAAATACGTCATACAGAGAAAAATTAATATTCATATATATCTATCACTTATCTGTAGAATCTAAAAATTAATACAAATAATTCTATACACAAAACAGAAACAGATTTACAGACATAGAAAACAAATTTTTGATTACCAAGTGGAAAGGGGCATGGGGAGGGATAAGTAAGAAGCATGAGATTAACAGATATTAACTACTATACACAAAATAGCAGAGCAAGAAGCATTTATTGTATAACACAGGGAACAACATTTACTATCTTATAATAACCTACAGTGGAAAATAATCTGAAAAAATATATACTGATCATTTTGCTGTACATGAAACTAACAGAATATTGCAAATCAAGTATACTTCAATAAAAAAATGAAGAAAAAAGAAAGAAAATAATAGGCATAGTATAATAAACAGCTAAGCCTGTCTCTTATTTTCCATGTAAATGACTCCCAAGCCTAAATCTGTAAACTATACTCACACCAGAACCCGACCCAAATGTACATATATCTCCCTTGATAGCTAGACAGTTCATCTATCTCAATAATTTGAAATTATCCCATCTTCTATTCCAAACCAGTTCCTCTCCCTCTTCCCCATTTCTATAATAATGCTACCATTCTCCCAGTTACAGAGGCTTCAAACCACAGAAATCACCTATAATTAACTTGTAAGCCCTTCCTACATCCCACTACCAAGTCCAAAGACTACTTCCACCATGTCCTTCAATGTTCTTTCTACTCCCACTGCCAAGCCGCTCATGAGACAGCACTGGCTCTTGTTGAAAGCTCCACAATAGCTTTTCTAATAGTCTATTCACCTTCAGTCCTGTGAAGTCCACCTATAAAAATCCCTGATCATCTCATTTCTCCATTCAAAGTCTATAATAGATCCTCCAGGCTTCCCAAGTAGAGCAGACTCTAGTCTGGCAATGAGAGAGCCCTGCACATATGACCAAATTTGTTATCATGTGTTTTCTTAAGGCATCCTGTGTTTCTCACTTTGTATCTTTACTCATGAACTTCCTTTTCTCTTTAGAGCTTTCATCCCTGTCTGTAGCTGCTAAAATCTGACCAGCCTTCAAAATCCAGCTCAAATCTTTTGCGAAGTCCTCCCTGATCTTTTCAGTCAGATTTGATGCTTCTTTTTCTAGTACTTCCTCAGTGGTTTTATTTTTCTTTTATTCTATTGTAATTGAGGTTTATTAATAATATTTTTTTCTACTATGTAATAAGCTCCCTGAAGATGGGAATCAGGCCTTATTAATTTTTATATTCCTCTAAAATGAGCAAAATTTCTCTCACACAAAAGGCTGTCTCTCAGATGAATAGAAAAAGAAAATGTGGTATATTGATATATATATATATAATGGAATATTATTCACCCATAAAAAAGAATGAAATAATGCCATATATAGCAACATGGATGGACCTAGAGATTATCATAGTAAGTGAAGTAAGCCAGATAGAGAAAGACAAATATCATATGATATTGCTTATCTTTAAAAAAAGATACAAATGAACTTATTTACAAAACAGAAACAGACCAACATAGAAAACAAATTTATGGTTACCAAAGGAGAAAGCAAGTGGGAGAGACTCTGGGATTAACATATACACACTCCTANTGTAAAATAGATAATCAAAAGGACCTTCTGTTTAACACAAGGAACTATAATCAACATTTTGTAATAACCTATTAGGGAAAAGAATAGATATATATAGATATATATGTGTGCATGTATGGCTGAATCACAGTGTTGTATATTTGAAATTAATACAACATTGGAAATCAATTATACTTCAATTAAAAACATGGTTTTCTTTAAATATCTGTTAAATTCACATGTATATAACTTTAAGGAATCACACATTGGAATTTAGTATTTTTGAAATTGAACATTATGATCATTTGTATGAAAACAAAATGTAACTTTCAAGGCATCTTGGTGATGTATCTCTTAGGAATTGATAGAAAGACCTTAAAAGACATATTTATCACAGTTGTGAAATTTCTTCCCTATCTTACTCTGGCCTTGTACTCAAATCACAGTTATGGCTAAGCATATAGATGAAATTATCACTTTAGAGAAAAATGATTGTTGTAATCTTCTTCCCTGGTTAAAAAGACAGGAAAATATCCTTCCCTTCGAAAAGCCTAACATGAGAGATGAAGAATTATGTCAATTCAGAAACAGCAATTGCAGGTATCATTTGTCAAGTCTTCAGAATGCTTTGTAAAACCCACCATGGATTTAGTCCTTGCAGTTAGCAAATCCCAGAAGCTACATGAAGCATCAAAAGGGCTTTACACTTATCCCAGCTCACCACTGATAGACTATAAGGCCATCACTCCATGCTCTTGGCCTCAATTTCCCCATCTTAAAATAAGGAAGTTAACATACTGAGTAATCTCCAAGATTCTTTCCATCCCAGACCTTCTCTGACCCTGAGACATAAGATGTCTCTTCTCTGCAGCCACTTGAAGCAGTGTAGCAATGGAGCAAAGAATCTGAGCAGTCAGACCCAGCAGGAATCTAAAACCTGCCCTGGTGTTTCCAGTTATAAACACTGAGGAAAATACAAATCCTCTCTGTTCCCAGTTTCTTCATCTGTAGGAGGACTATGGTGATAATACTAAAAGTAACTATTTCATAGGTTACTTTAAGGATTAAAAGAGATGCATAAATAGCTTATCACAATGCCTGACACATAGAAAGTGCTTGATGAATTTAGTGAATATTAAGTTAAATGGGATCTATTTTCAAAACTAGTAAATGTATCCTGAGAACACTAAGTGAGCCACCTTCCATGGGTATGTACCCAAGTAGGTCCTTAGGCTGCCAGATAGTGGCCATGAACTTCTGAAGCCAGAGGTTATAAACTGGCAACCCAAAACATATTTTAATATATTTTCCCCATAGGTGTATTTACTTGGTATAAATAGTGTTAATGTTGTTGCTGTTGTTATTTAATTAGTTGCCAACAGTTAAAAATCAGGGTTTCAAGTTTCTGGCTTCTTTTGAAAAATGGCAGTATCTGGCAATAGTAAACTTGCATTCCTGCATAGCATTGATAATTAGAGCTTCCCTTAAAGTTCCCATCACTCCCTATTGTCCTCCACCAAGCCTCACCCCTCTAGGCACTGCAGTTTTGATCCCTATTCTAGGGGATGAGGACAGCTGTTCTTCTTCATTAAAGAGAGTCCACACTTTTCCCACCACATGCAGAAAGTCTAAGAAAGAATCACAGAGAGAAGTGGAGTTGAAACATGAAGTTGGAGGGAGCCCTAATTAATTTGATCCCTGGATCCAGCTCTTCCTGAAATCCATACATCCTTATATTTCTCAGTTAAATGAATTATTAAATTCCCTTTTTAAACTGAGATCACTTTATTTGAATTTCAGTCTCTTGCAACCAAAGAACATAACCAATTCCATGACTAGGGTGGCCAACTCACCCTTCTCATTGGAAGCCCCATATCCCTGGAAAAACCTCTCAGGTCTATGCAAACTGGGATGGCTGATCAGCCTATTCCTGGTGGAGATATGATTCAAAGTAACTTAAAGCTGTTATCAAAGCATATGTTCTCTACCTTACTTTCATTTGCAAAATTCATTATTATATGATCAAAAACTGGACCAGATCTTGCTTTCTAATACCATTCTCCTATAAAATGAACCATGGCTCCCTGTAGAAATGGCTGATTCTAGGGCTGGTCCAACAATATACAAGACAGCCCAGAGCATCCTCTAGCACCAGAAAACAAGGAAGTGCTCCAAAAAAAAAAAAAAAATGATGGGTACATATCAAAGAGACATAGGAATTAGCTGAAAAAGTTTCCAATGGCCAAAGCTGGAACTGTCTGAAAAACAAAATAAATAACAAAGTATTTTATTATAATACAAAGTATAAAGCAAATATAATATGTTCATACTGGTACAAATAAATAAAATAAGTAAGAAGAGACAAGTCTCCCTTACAGCAGAATTCAAGATAATACTTTCCCCCTCCAAGAAGTGAAACTTAATTTTCTACCCCATTACTCCATTTAGAGTAGGCTGGCCCTTATGACTGGCTTCAAAAAGTAGAGTATTGAAAAGGAGTAAAAAGTAACTTTGCAGTATAGAAACCTGACCACTGTGGCAAGGTTAACATCAACATGATGAGTCATGTTGACTATATGTAACCTTAATATGATGTAATAAGAGTGGCACTACTCTTCTGTGGTCTTCTTCCCCAAAACCCTTGTCTAACCATGAGAAAAACACTGAAGAAATCAAGATTGAGGAACAGTCTAAAGAAAGAAAGAAAAAAACCTGACTAACACTTTTAAAACTGTCAGGGCCATCAAAGACAAGAAAAGTCTGAGGAACTGTCACAGACCAGAGGAGGCTAGGGAGACATGTTAACTAAACATAATGTAGTGTCCTCTGTGGGATCCCAGAATAAAGCAAATGACATTAGAGAAAAATTGGTGAAATCTGAATAAAGTGTTAAGTGTAATTAAGGATAATGTACCAGTGTTTATTTATAACTTGTGACACATGTACATACTGAAATGTGATGTTAACAATAGAGGAAAACTGACTGAGGTATTCTCTGTACTATCTGTTTAACTTTCCTGGAAATCTAAAACTACTGTAAAATTTAAGAATTATCTTTAAAATAATAGACCAGTTCATGTTCTGAAGGAAAGCCCCACTATGAAGAATGATATGCCTTCAACCATTTCAAAAACTTAACCTAAATAATACACTATAGAAAAGATGGATTTTATGCATTTTATATACTTTCTGTATAAAGTAACATGCAGTGTAGTGTCATCTGTCTGGACAACTTTTCCCAGTATAATTGCAAGTTAGCTATACCATAAGTTTGATTGACCTACTTAGAATTTCAGTTCTTCTAAACATTCATTAAACTTACAAACTAAATTAATGCTTACATGTCTTGGCAGAATAAATTAATACTATGTGAACAAATTAATAACCTTGGCTCCTAACTCCTGTGATTTTGGCAGGTTATAAAGCCTATACAGTTTCTAAAGCCTATACACAGAGGAGTCCTGAGGTAGGGAACTGCTCTCCTGTCTATACCCATATGGAGTTATCCTTAATGAGTGTTAGAAGCATGCCCCAGAGGAAGAGCAGACCTCATCATACCTTCTTGTCAAAGCCATGAAAAGTTGGCCCAGTGCCCTTTTAAGAGACTTAGATGACAACGTAAAACACAAATCCTCACAGTAAGGAAGCAACTCATTCACTCAACAACACTTTTCTTAACACCTGAGCTAAGAATACAAAAATGACAGACACTGAAGGGTTTCCATTCTTACTTCAGGGGCAAAATAGCAACATGTTGTTAAACAGGAGGTGTAGAGATGTTAAACAGATGAAACTGAGTTCTTGAATCATGCAGCTGAGTATTTCTAGCATATCAGAAGCTGTGAGTAGTAGGAGTAAATACACATTTCATGAAAAAACACCGATCATGTGTCTCCCATCAACTGCCTCTTCTAAGCCCAATAAAGGTTGCAGATTAGGACACAGTCCATGTCCTCAAGGCACTGGCTGTGTGGGAACCGAGACAGAGGAAGTACACCATTAGTTACAAGCACAAAGTAGAAGTTAATATGTCCCCCAAGAAAAGAACAAAGTGCTCCTGGATGTCAAAGAGGAAAACATTAAATCTAGTTACAAATAGGGAAGTACAGACAGCATTTTGAGATAGGCTTAAATTGTGGTACAAACTAGATAGGTTTGAATGGGAGTATCACAAAGATATAATCTCAGCAAAATCACTCAAGTTTTCCTCTTTATCAAGGGTATATATATGTGAGTCTTGGGAAATGTGTTTTTATAAAGAAACCAAGACGGGCGCTAAGTCTAGACGAAAGAGTAGGATAAGTGAAAGTGAAGTTGCTCAGTCTGTCCGACTCTGCGACCCCATGGACTGTGGCCTACCAGGTTCCAGTCCATGGGATTTTCCAGGCAAGAATACTGGAGTGGGTTGCCATTTCCTTCTCCAGGAGATCTTCCTGAACCAGGGGTTGAACCCAGGTCTCCCGCATTGTAGGCAGATGCTTTACAGTCTGAGCCACCAGGGAAGTCCCAAGAGTAAGATAAGGAGTATACTTATCCCTATGCTCATAACACATCTCTCCTCAGAATGCTTACCAGCTATTAATGGGGAAAATCACAACCATGCTGTGCTGAAATCAGATACTTTAATCAAATGATCAATATTAACATGACCAATGAGGAGCAGACAGACATCATGTGACTCCAGATGCCACATGCTGAGAAGAACATGACATTTCTTTTGTAGTTTTCTAGCCAAACATTGAATTTCCTCAGGAAGAAATCTGAATCTTATCACAAGGAAACATCAAACAAATTCAAACTGAGGAATATAAAATAATTGGTCCATATTCTTCAAATATGCCAGTATCATAAAAGACAAAGAAAGGTGGGGAAGATTAAAGGAAACTAAAGAGACAACATGACTAAAAACAATATATGATCTTGGACTGGATTCGGAACTGGAGAGGGGCAAATGCTAGAAAACAACAAGGTTAGAACGATGGACAATTGAAATATAGACTGTACATTCTTTAAAGTTTTATATATCCATGTTAAATTTCCTGAATTTAACAATTCTACTGTATGTACACAAGAGAATATTGATGTTTTTAGGAAAAATGCACTGAAGATTAAGGGAGTAAATGGGCATGATGTACCTGCTACTCTCAAATGATTCAGGAAAAATATGTTCATATACAAGGAAAGAGAGAAAGCAAGTAAGAAAACAAATATAACAAAATGTTAAAACATCAGGGACTATAGGTATAGGGTCAGGGAGAGTTACTGACATCATTCTTGCAACTTTTCTGTAGTTTAAATTATTTCAAAATAAAAACTCTTTTAATGTTTTTAAAACAAAATAAAGTCAAAATTATTTCCAGGGACTTCTCTGGCATCACAGTGATTAAGACTCCTTGCTTTCACTTACAAGGGGCACAGGTTCAATCCCTGGTCAGGGAACTAAGATCCACCATGCTGTATGGCCTAGCCAAAAAAAAGGTTTTTTTAATTAGTTATTTTCATGCATAAAAGTTTCATAAACAATTTCTTCTAAGGTATAAACTTTCACATAAGTAAAAATTACTATTTATAGTACTTAAAATAGCAATCGAAACTTTAGGATCTTCTTTTTAATATTGTCTTATTTAAACATTTCCATGTAAAAACTTGGCCACATATCAATCATTTTTAGTATCTATATATTCACTATGATATAATCATTCTTTTATTGAACAGTTGTTACCTCCAATTTTCTCAATTATAGTATTACTGATATGAGTACAGCTATAAAAACTACTTTACTTCCTTTGGGAACATTTGCGAGGGATTTTAGAATAATTCTGTAGAACAAGATACAAAAAGAAGACTACTATTTTAGATGTCAAACTTACATGAATTGAGATCCATTCACTCTAGAGGACATTTTCCATACTTTTGAATATGGAATAGGTTTTGAAAATCACTCATGAACACTGGTACCATTGCCAGACAACAGCTCTTACACATACACACACCATTCACCAAGCCTGCAGAGTAAACAGAAAGAGAAAGAGAAGGATGCACAAGGAGCCAAGCTGACAGACTATCATTGTGTTGATTCACCACCAACTCAGCTGGTAAGCTTTTCTAGTTAACACAAAGCACAGCAGACCAAAGATGCCCATGCAGATACACTGCCTTTAGTCAATACATCTTATTCTTAACAAAACTTTCTCAAGACTTTAATACAAAAACTGCTTAGTTAAAAAAAAAATGTATACTTTGACTCTAAGTGTGTCTGGGGAGCTTGAGCATCAAACAACTGAAGAATTCTTTTGTATGTAATAATGTCAGGCTATAGACCAACTGGAGTGAATGATAAATAAGGAACACCAATTAGCAATTTAATCAGTTAGAAACTGGTTTGCAAAAAGATAAAAAGAAGTTCATGGGACTTTGTGAAAATCCTATTTCTGTCTTTAAGGAAGTATACACACATACACATTAAGATGTATCTTTGCTGAGATAGGTAAAATGTATGGATATACATAAAATGTAAGTACTTGAATTCTCACTAATACATACAAGAAAAGTTTTCAAAGAGTTGCCTAATACAAGGGAATGTTCAGGAGCAATGGAAATGATTTTTATCACAAGAACTAAATCATCTATATGATTCTGAAATTGGTTACATGAGTACATGCATTTGATAAAATTCTCAAACTATTCACTTAAGATCTACAAATTACTCCATGTAAGATATGTCTCAAAAATGCAATAGAAAGCACACAAAATTAGCAGAACTGCTCTGTCACTAACTAGTTTTATGTGCTTAAGCAAGTCATATAACCTCAGTTTCCTCATCTGAAAAAACAAGAAGATAATCTCTTTAACATAATCCCTAGATTCTTTACCAGCTTTAAGAGTCTAATTGACAATTTTTTCAAGTAGCAACAAATTTATGGAAATTAATAACCTGACTGAGGACTTTGACAATTTTAACTTTGTAAGTTTCAATCACATTTAATACATAAATACCTTTATCATCATAAATAAAAGTTCTCGCAATCCTAGAGGGGACTTGTCCTGCCAGGTTTCAGTGCATTCTTCTAGACATTTTCATTGCTGCAGAGGCAGTACAGCTCTATGGATGCACATGAAGACTGTGGAGTAGTGCTGTCTGGCCCACAGCCCAGCAGCACCTCTAGCCAGGGCAGACCTTGTTGAAGTCATCCAAAATCCCTGTGTTTCAGTTTCCCCATCTAAAAACACCGACAAAAATGGCAGCCATTCCTGGGGTTGTAGTGAGAACAACATATGATACACATAAAACACTTAGAGCCTGGCACCCAAGAAGTGTCACTTACTACTGATAAAACTCTTCACTATTTCATAATAAAATATCTACACTTGTTCCTTAAAGAATAAGTAATTTAAACACTAACTCTACTTCAAAGTCACTTAAAATGCAACACTAAATACAAAGGCACTCAGAAAAATAGGTCTCTTAGCATATTTAATCATTGGTCTTGAGCCAAAATATTTCTCCAGTATCATTCAATACATCTTGTAGATGGAAACCAGGCCCATCAAATTTCTGTTACCAATATTTCAGATTTTTAAATATGAAAAGCATTAAATGAGTGAGGGTAAGGTGAAAATTGAATTCAACAGAGACACATCCCGTCTTATCTCTGTAGGTCTGCCCCATCACTGAAAATCACCAAGCAGTCATGATACCTAAGGACCCAAGGATGGCATAAAATGTTGCAACACACAGCCTGATGAATGACTGAGCTTTGTATCTCGGCTTGGGAAAGGGGGATACAACGTGCTTCCTATTATTCACTCTGCATTTACTCTGTCAAATTTTTTCATTTCCTAATGCAGAACCCTTTAGTGAAGAAAAAAAAAGCCTGCCTGGTTGGATTTGCATTTATTATTTCAGTGACACAGAAAGACATGGAAACTAAACTTTCAACTGACATGAGGGAGAATAAAATATCACATTTTCTTCCAATCAATTTTTTACCTTTACATAGAGTGATAAGAGCCTGAGCCAAATGTTCTTGACTCTATCTACGTGAAAGGACTCTGACAACCATTTAGTCCACAAGTCAACAGCCTTAAATATCAAAAATGTGAGGACTCTGAATGTGGATTTGCACACTTCGTGGCTCTCCTGGAAACTGTCTGCTTCTGGAACAACCTACCTGCAGAGGGTAGCCAGGTAGTGCCCTGCTAGAGGTGAGAGAAACCAAGAGGGTGGGGAGAAAGGCCTGGAATTGCCCTTTAACCAGACACAAGCATGTCTCCCTGGTTTTCTTGGCTGAACATCATATCAATGTGTTTCCAAGAACAACGGCTGACCTCGGATAGCAGAGTGAACTATGCTCCTTTTGGTTTGATTTAAAGATCCCTCTGCCCCAAAATTCCCCTCACTCTCCTTTGCAACTGCCTGATAACATGTATTTGAGACTTATTCCTTTAGTTAACATGCATTGTCTTAGAATGCCAATGACAGTTTTTTCTTTTTTAATTGAAGTATAGTTGAATTACAATGCTGTGTTAATTACTGCTGTACAGCAAAATGACTCATATATATATATATATATATATATATACACACATTCTCATATTCTTTTCCATTATGGTTTATCACAGGATATTGAATATAGTTCCCTGTGCTATACAGTAAGACTTTATTGTTTATCCATTCTATACATACACCAGTTTGTATCTGCTAATAGCAAGTCCTCAACCTAACCCTCTCCTACCCTGCTCCCCCTTGGCAACCACCAGTTTATTCTCAATATGGGACAGTTTGTTAATGTACTAAGTCATCCATCAGTCACTCCCACTAGGGCATGTGTGCATTTATCCATTCTTTTCTTTCTACTACGTGAAGTCGCTCAGTCGTGTCCGACTCTTTGTGACCCCATGGACTGTAGCCTATCAGGCTCCTCCATCCATGGGATTTTCCAGGCAAGAGTGCTGGAGTGGATTGCCACTTATCACCAAATCTAGAGGGTAAGAATTATTGGGTTATGGATTGTGCATAGTCCATAAATGTATATGGATTATGCTTTATTTCTGCCATTCTGTTTTATCTTTTGACTCAGGAGAAGACCTTCAAAGGGAGGGAAAGATGATTTTGGAGCATGGAGCACTATCAAGGAAAGAAGAGGAGAGAGAGGTGACAGAGTAGGCAGCTGGAAGACAGCAGGAGAGACGTGATGCCCCAGGGTGAGGAGAGGAAACAGGAAGTGAGTTTAACTCAAAAAGCCCCAATATTTCCCAACTTTGGGACCAGTTCACTTCCAGGGAATACTACTTCAGATCTGGGCAATGACCTAGAGTTGCATAAACTCTGCTTATCTTTCAAATTAAACCACTGAGTTTAATGAGGGAGCAATTTTTCAGTGCATAAACTGACTTTTAAACAACCCAATAACCACATGAAGAAAGCATTAGAAAAAATTCTAAATGTACACACATCCCATCATGTACATAATTGCAGTTTCAGCAAGGAGTAGAATCCTGGAGCTGCAAGTAACACAGAGAAAATCACCTACCTACACATTTTTCCCTCTTCACTGAGGCAAAGTGACAGGTGTGGCAGTCTTCTGCGTGATGCCTTTGGGTGGGTAAGATGATCTTCCCACCTGGTCTGATCTCCTGTGCTATATTTCATATGGCCATGGCCACAACAGCTATGAATCTGCTTCAAATAAACTATTGTTTCTCAAGTCTGCTTAGACTGTAAGAATTGTCCAGGGTGCTTATTTAAAGCATGCTGTGTGCTGTGCTTAGTTGCTCAGTCGTGTCCAACTCTTTGTGACCCCATGGACTACAGCCCACCAGGCTCCTCTGTGCACGGGATTTTCCAGGCAAAAATACTGGAATGGGTTGCCATGCCCTCCTCTGGGGGATCTTCCCAACCAGGGACCGAACCCAGGTCTCCCACAATGCTGCTGGATTCTTTATTGCCTGAGCCACCAGGGATGCCCAAGAATACTGGAGTATACGGTAGCCTATCCCTTCTCCACGGGATCTTCCCAACCCAGGAATCAAACCAGAGTCTCCTGCATTGCAGGCAGATTCTTTGACAGCTGAGCTACCAGGGAAGCTCTGTTTAAAGTATCAGTCAGTTCAGTTCAGTTCAATTGCTCAGTCGTGTCCAACTCTTTGCAACCACATGAATCACAGCACACCAGGCCTCCCTGTCCATCACCAACTCCCGGAGTTCACTCAGACTCACATCCATCGAGTCAGTGATGCCATCCAGCCATCTCATCCTCTGTCGTCCCCTTCTCCTCCTGCCCCCAATCCCTCCCAGCATCAAAGCCTTTTCCAATGAGTCAACTCTTCGCATGAGGCGGCCAAAGTACTGGAGTTTCAGCTTTAGCATCATTCCTTCCAAAGAAATCCCAGGGTTGATCTCCTTCAGAATGGACTGATTGGATCTCCTTGCAGTCCANATATTATATATTTATACTTTCATTTTACAATAACTAGAATTACTACAACTATTTTTGTAATATAATATTGATAGCTTATATACAGGCATATCTCATTTTATTGTGCTTCACTTTATTGTATTCTATAAATACCACATTTTTTAAAAATTGAAGATTTGTGGCAACCCTGCACTGTCAGATGATGCTTTGCATTTCTTAGCAATAAAGTATTTCTTAATTAAGGTTGTATGTTAAAAAAATGTTGTATGTTGTTTTTTCAGACATAATACTATTGCACACTAAATAGGCTACAATATAATGTAAAGATTACTTCTATATAAACTTTAAAATTAAAAAAAATTCATGTAACTAGCTTTATTGGGATATTTACCTTATTGTTGTAAGCTGAACCTGAACCTACAATATCTCTGAGGTATGCCTGTAGATGAGTTGATTTTATTTTCAAGTAATGCTGCTAGAGCTTTACAGCCATAATAGGCAGTTAGAACACTTAAGGCATCAAAAGCGGCCAAATGAATGAATAAAAGAGAAATAGACAATGCATATTACATATAGTGGAACCAAAGGCTAATTGGTGACTAAGGATGATGACCAAGATGTAACAAACCACAGCAAGTATTTTGACAGCTCCCATTTTAATAGTCAGTGCCCCCTTCCCAACAAGAACACGCTATAATGTATCTGCACACACACCCCTGAAGGGAAGAGTCCTCTTCCCTTCCAGATTCCCTGGTAACTTGGGCTTTCTCTCTCTGAAAGTACCTCTGAATAGATAATTTCAAAAAGTTCCTAGCAAGACAGTCATGACATATAGAAAATGTGTGCTGGCAGAGCCTCACTAGGAGTGCAAAGAAATTAGGAGCCTAGCTCCTGAGCAGAAGAGTAGGAAAGCACAATGGTATGTCCTGGCCCTACTGGCTGGTGATCTTGAACAAGTGGCTTAATCTTTCTAAGTTTCAGTTTCCTTATATGTAAAAAGAAGATGAAACTGCTCCTACCCGTAAAGTTGCTGGGAGAAATGGTGAGATAATGTAGGTAAAGCACTTCCTTCATTACCCGGCAGGTAGTAAGGACTCAGTGGGTGTCAGCCATTGCAGCCTTTGGGGATTGCTGAGTGATAGCAGCCATGTCTCACAAGCACACTGTGGGACAACTTAGGCACAGGTGCCAGCATGGGAGAACCCTGACCCTCCACTGAGCCATGCAATGCCATGTCAGGGGAGGCCACATAGTACAGACTGCCTGGATGCAAGTGATCAGGGTTTAGTTGTGTGACCTGCGATGGTTGCTTAACCTCATTGTACCTCAGTTTGTTCATGTGTGAAGTTGTGATAATAATAGTACCTGACCAACACATTATTGTGAGGATTAAAAGGAATATACGTGTGTGTGTGTATGAACTTACACAAACATGTATAAACAAGTCTGGCATACAACTGTATAAATTAGCTGCTATTATTCTAAGCCACCCTCAGTTTTCACTTGCTACCAACATCTCTGTGTTGAAATAGACAGATAAATGACATTTTATGTGGTCACAGGGAAATTTAAAATATCTTGCTATATTTTTTCAAATAATCTGAGAAATACTCTGCACTCTATATTTCTGTTGGAAGAAGTCTGAGACCAGCATATCAATAAGTCCCTTTCTTGTTTTAAAATATTTATTATTAAACTGAAAAAGCCTTGAACAGTGTACAAGAATTCATATTTTTCCTAAAAAAGTCAGACTCCTCTGCCCCTAAGTGTTTCAGACAGTGAAAGAGAAAACTCTAGCTTAAGAGAATTGTTTTGTAGAATAAAAGTGGCCTCAAAAGTGTTTACAATTCTCATTTGACTATTCTTACTGCTGAAAAAAGTGGAAATGCTTATGAGGACTTTAAATAAAACTTTCATTACATGCAAAGGAAATGGTACAAACTACATACTAGACTGTTCTCCAGTTTTTTAATTAAGTCAAGTAAAGTAAGGAAGCATTCAAGATAAGGCTGAAACACACCCTTCCCACTGGTTATCTGCCACTCCTGATAAAAAAAAAAAAAAAACTGTAATCGAAGCCAATCCTGGGAAAAGCAAGGTCCTGGTAAAAGGCGCTATTTCCTCCTGCAAATATTCACAGCAACGTTGTACCAAGCCATTTTTTCACGCAGTCCTTTCTCGGTCACTAAGCGTCCATCACCCCCATACCCTCCTCTCTCCCCTGCTCTTGTCTCTCTGTCTCTCTCTCTCACCTTGTGTCTCTCTCCCTCTCAAACACGTAGTCAGTCTCAATGATGGTTTGGAGCAAAGATGAGAAAGAATAGACTGAACAGCTTTTCATACAGTTGACATGCAGAGCTCTGTTATAAGTACTGAGATACCCAGCAGTAACCAGCTCTCCCCACCATCCTTCCCTGGCCAGTTTCCAGACATGAAAGAAACAATCCTTTTAAAAGGCTATGTCAAAGATAGCCACAATGTCCACCTAATTTTGTACATTCCAGAATTCTTCAGAATACAACTGACCCTTGAACAACACAGGTATGAAATGCATGGATCCAACTTATATAAAAATTTTTTAAAAAACGGTAAATACTAGAATACAACACAATCCACAGTTTGTTCAGTCCATAGATATGGAGCTGCTGATATGGAGAAAGTGTACCCATGAAGGGAGAGCCAATTTTAAGTCATATGGGGACTGCCGCCTCCACCAGATGGTCCCCCAATTACACCATCAGCCCCCTGCCATTGCTGAAGGATTAACTGAAGCATTTAATGAACCCCAGAAATGTCAGACTACTAAAATTCTTCTGGTAGTGATACCTAGATGTATGACTGTTGCATCTTAAGCTAGACTAGAGAGAATACTTAGGGAATTTTAAATTCTAGCTCCCTTAATAATGTCTATCGTTTATCATCCAAATTTGCCATATGTCAACTTTGGCAGCTTTTTAGCAGCCTATGTAAATAGAGTGCTTAGCCCATTTCCAGACAACTGATGTCCAGGTCACATATCACCTGTACTCAGGACAGCTCTGGATTCAGTGTTCCCCTGAGGCTTAGTGGGTGACAAAACAGTCCAGAACAAGGAAACCCAGAACCCCACAGAGCCAAGAGGAAAGCTGGTAATGAAGAAGGGTTCCAAGAGGAACAACTGGTGGGAGGAATTCAGTATCTTGTTCTGTTGTGGTCAGTTCCTAAGTCATGTCTGACTCTTTGCAACCCCATGGACTGCAGCACACCAGGTTTCCCTATCCTTCACTATCTCCCAGAGTTTGCTCAAATTCATGTCCACTGAGTCAGTGATGCTATCTAATATCTTGTTGCAGTAGAGTAATGGAAAGTACTGTTGGACTAGAGGAATGAATGTATGTGTGTCTGCCAGGCATTATAGTCTGACAGGAGGGAACTTTTGAAAGCATATGCTTTCTCAGCCCACAGAAAATCTGGGGTCCCAGGAAGCACACCAAGCCAGAGATGGGACCAGCTGAGGCCAAGTCACCAGTCATAGTGAAGTGTGCCACATCAGATCTTTTCAAGAATTAGTGATGGTATGGTTAAACACATAAATACATAAAATTATACATGGGAGAAAAACTCTAGAAATTATACGATTAGGTATCTAGTCTCATGTTTACCCCTACCAAGTTAGGTGACTTTCAACAAATCACTAGGCCTGTCTCAGAAGCTTTTCTTTTTGGCTGCATCATTCAGCATGTGGGATCTTAGTTCCCAACTCTCTGCACTGAAAGGGCAGAGTCTTAATCACTGGACTACCAGGGAAGTCCCTATATCAACAACTTTAAATGGAAACAATAACCATTACAGCTATTGTATGTGTTGTAAAGGTCTGATACAAAGACAGATGTGAAAACAGTTTATAAACCAGCTCTAGACCTGTGACATGGCTTCTTTTCACTTTACTGCATATCCAAGGGATGCTCTGGACTTGCAAGAGGAACAGTGGCTGGCAATGTTAGGGCTGTCACCCCAGCAGGAAGTAGGGAAGCATTTGGGCTGCTAACGTCTCAGAATCTGTGCAACTCTTTAAAGCCTCCTCCTGCAGACTTGAATGCCCTGCTGCCCTACTCCGCCCCAACAAACACATACTGAGAGTCAGTCCTCTAGTCCAGTAGTATTTTCAATTACTCTATTGTCAACATAATACTTGACTACCCTATTGTAAGGTGAAACTGGAAGCGTGGAGACCCCGAGGCCCACAGATGTGCTTTCCTTGGCCTTCAGTTTGGCCTACAAAAGGTACCTTGGCTCCCATCCAACAAAAATTACACATATCCTCTAGTTTTTACAATGTTTAAAAATCATGAGATTCCCATAAAAAATTATTTTTCTAGCTTCTCTTGAAAAATCAAAAGATCTAGCAATACTGGGCCCAAACTCCCAGAAAGCAACATTCAAACTTTCAGGAGTATAATAAAGGGAGAGATCATTAAAATACAGATTGCAAGACCTCATCCTAAGAGTTTTTGATTCATTAGGTCTGGGATGGGATTGAAAACCTGCATTTCTAACAAGTTCCAGGTGATTTTGATGTTACTGGTCCAGAGATGATACTTTGAGAAGTACTGCGCTAGCTCCTTGCATGGGCTATTCCTATTAAATAGGGACTCCAGTTTACCAAAGTCCACATCACCTTCTACTGTCAGTCACAAAAGTATCTGTTGTTAATTACCATGTTTACTCTGTAGTTTCTCTTACACATGCAAAGCCACTTAACTAACTTATTTGTCTGACCTCTTAAGTGTTTGAGTTACCAGCAACCTCTGCTACTTGTGGGCAAGAAATCTGCCTTCTGCATCCCCTCCTCCCTCTTCAACCCCTGTCTCTCTGCTTCTCTCAAACATACACCCTCACCATCTTACACAGTGACTTACACGTAGTGTTCAAATATGTTAGTTGATTTGAATACTGCAGAAAGTCTGAATCCTTCAAGGCCTGAGCTGATAGCAAGACTTTTTAGCCAGGAACTGGTTTAGGTTTCCTTCCCCTTGTCTACTGTACCCTGATCTAAGACACGATGCTGTCTCAAATGTGAAGGTGGAAGGCAAAGAATGAAGATCATCACCCAGGATAAGCGTAAGTTCTCCCAAGACCCACTTCTCCTATTTAGCTTCTTGGACTCAGTACTTAGCCCCAGATCCTCAAATTAGTTATTATCCAGGTATATTATCAATTGGTTGATTCAACCAACTGCTTTCACTAATTGGTTTCATGATCATCAGCTTGAGGGCAGGGGACAGGCCTGAGAGATAAATCTAGGTTCCCTCAAACTTTCTTTTCTATCTGCCCATTAATGATGACTTAGAATGAATTCGGTTGTACATTTTAAAATCCACCAAAATGCAGGCCAGGCTCCTCCCTAGTGTCCACTCCCGATCCACACATGCTCTATCTTGTATCCTTGGCCCTGAGTTGTGGTTTGCATACAATGGCCTCAAATATATAATTTCCACTAAGAGTTTAAATGTTTCTCTTTTCGATAATGAAATATAGGCAGTTCATTCCAGAAAGCTGTAAAGAATGCCACTCTTTAAGGTTAAGAAATTTTATCCTTCTTTTACAAGCTGACAGCAAATGAAAAGAGTTTGTTTTGCCAAAAGGGATATCAAGGTAATTTGTGAAGACCTGATCTCATTAAAATATTCTTGAAATGTGACCAAAAAGGAAGAAACATCTGAATAAACTGTTAGAAGCCTATCCTATGTCAAAAAGTGGTCTCGGAGCAGTATTATCACTTCTATTTTATGATAAAAGGCCCTGAGGCTTATAACAACCTCCCCAGGATTATACAGCTGTAATCAAAGACAGAATCAAACCTCCTCTTGAACCTCCTCTCAAGCCCACAACTTCCCCATTACCAAGTTATCTTCACTATCCATAAGTCTTACACCCAGGGCATATCTTCCCTCTAAACTGCCTCTAAAAAGTTTAAGAACTCAGAGGCTAAAGATGACTCAAAACACAGAACATAAAATAGAAGACGCCACGGTAGTTGCTTCTTAAAACTAGGAGAAACAAAATGAGCACATAGTAAATAAGACCAAAAATATGCAAATGCATTTTTTAAGTTACAAATGACTCACAGGCCAGAAAGGCTTTGCTCGAATGTAGTAACAAATCTCAAGAAAACAGATCCCTCAGGAGACTATGAAGTAGCAGCAAAGGTAAAAGAGCCTGAGAAAAGTCATCAAAGACCATTAAGAACTCTTCAAGGAGAGTCCTAGCTGATTGTTCCAACTCTTAATAAAGAGAGATGCCTAAAACCTGTTCGGAGAAGGCAATGGCACCCCACTCCAGTACTCTTGCCTGGAAAATCCCATGGATGGCGGAGCCTGGTAGACTGCAGTCTGTGGGGTCGCAAACAGTCAGACACGACTGAGTGACTTCACTTTCACTTTTCACTCTCATGCATTGGAGAAGGAAATGGCAACCCACTCCAGTGTTCTTGCCTGGAGAATCCCAGGGACGGGGGAGCCTGGTGGGCTGCCGTCTATGGGGTCACACAGAGTTGAACATGACTGAAGCGACAGCAGCAGCAGCAAAACCTGTTAAATCCAAGAAGCTCAAAAGCCATGAGGGAAAGACCAATAGATTTGAGCACAAACCAATTAAAGTATAGGATGCCTTAAAAAGGCGAACGAACCAAGAGGAGAAAATATTTGAACATATGTCAGAAAAGGGGTTAATACTACTACTACTACTATAAATATGTTCCATCCCCCCAAAATGATCAAAGACAAACAATCCAACAGAAAATATGAACCCGAGAGGAAATTAATAGACAAATCATGAAACAGGAAATGCAAATATCTCAAAACACACAGAAAAATTCTCAAATTCATCTATAGTCAGGAAACTTGCAAATCAAAACAAATGTGCACTGTTCCTACCAACCAAAGAACCACCCCCCCCACAAAAAAAACCAAACCTAAAAATAGCAGTATCATCAGAACTAGTGAGGAACAGACACTACTATCCCATGATTTGGGGGATATATTCCCCCCAAATGCTACACAATCCCTGGAAAATAATTGGGCCATGTACTGATTTAAAAATAAGTATGACCTCTGACCTCAAATCCCACTTTGGAGAATTACATATCGAGGCATTTTAAGTGGCAAAAACAGCCTCAATGTGCATCAACAGAAGAAGAATTGAAAAAAGTCTGCTGCTGCTGCTAAGTCACAGCAGTTGTGTCTGACTCTGTACGACCCCATAGACGGCAGCCCACCAGGCTCCCCCATCCCTGGGATTCTCCAGGCAAGAACACTAGAGTGGGTTGCCATTTCCTTCTCCAATGCATGAAAGTGAAAAGTGAAAGTGAAGTCGCTTAGTCGCTCTTAGCAACCCTATGGACTGTAGCCCAAAGTCTGGGCCTCCATAAAATTATTTTATAGTCACTGAAATGAACAAAAATAGCATTATTTGGAAGACAGCAAAAAGCAGTGGACTTGAGAGCCACATTGCTCAAGTTCAAATTGCTGCTCCCATTATCTTTGTAACCTAAGGCAAATTAATTACATCTCATTTCCTTGTCTACCCACTGGGGATAACAGTATCTACCTTATATGGTAGTTGTGGCATAAACACGATAAAGCATAGGGCCTGATATTCAGCAAACACTGGATATCCTGTTGGCAGAGCAAGAGAGAACTATACAAATTTTATAGCATAGATATATTTTAGTTGAAAGTATATATATTTCAAAGCACACTATGTATGTATGGGTGGTACTAAAAAGAAAAGAAAGTTTTTGTGCAGACTCTTTCTTTGCACATCTCTGGGTTGTCTGTCTTGTTGCAAAGAATATATATTGCTTTTACAGTTTGGAGGACTAATCCAACAACATTTTTTGAAAATGGTGTGAGTGAGAGTGATAGCAGGAGACAGGCATACAAAACCATAATTAAAGACTGGGAAGTGAATCTGGAATCTGAGAAGTTTGGTGTGTCTGGAGCACAGTGTGCAATGGAAGCAGCAGGCTGGGTAAAAGAAGGATCATGTGTTCTCAGAAAAGGAGAGTAAACTTTCTCTAGATATTCATAGAAAGTTCTTTGGGGAAAAAAAAAGGAATGCAAAGTATCAGCTCTACTCTGGCAGGGTTAAAGATGTACTCTGCCCCTCCACCAAAACAAAAACTTTCAGTGGCTCCTTTTATAGGGATAAACTCCAGACCTACTTAGGTCTGTGAGGAGCTCCCCCCCTGGCTCAGTGGTAAAGGATCCACTTGCAAAGCAGGAGACACAGGAGATACGGGTTTGATCGCTGGATGAGAAAGATCCCTGAAGAAGAAAATGGCAACCCACTCCATGTTCTTGCCTGGAGAATTCCATGGTCAGAGAAGCCTGTTGGGCTGCAGAGCATGGGATCACACAGAGCGCACAGGCACACACTTAGGTCTGTGAGTCTGAAAGCCAGGCTTCTCATCCCACCTCCCCGAACTACTTCTAATTCTTAGAAAGTTGTGCTCTCTCCAGCTTCCAGATCTTTGCTCAGGCTGGCGTTCTGCCCGCAGTGCCCTTCCCCCCAGCCACTCCACCCCCTGCTGCCTTGTTCTGCCTGACTTCTCAGAGCTCAGTTCAAATAACCCTATCTCCTGAGAAGCTCCAAGGCTTGATCCCCCAAGGCTCAGTTTCCATTCAAGGTCCTCCTATGTCACCCTGGTATTAACCTAAAAAGAGAAGTTTTGACATTGGTTTTTAATTGTTGGTTTGTTGTCTGCCTCTCCAACTAAACTGCAGATCCAACAGAACTGGTGCTTAATAGTATTTCTTGTTGATTCTTCAGTGAATAGCGCAGAACACAAACTGAAGTCAGAAATATATAAATACTTGTTAGATGAACATCTTGAAACACATAAGACATCTAACTCTTTCTCCTTTTTTGTATTCTATGTTTTCCCCAAAAGTTTGTTATTTAATGCCCTATCCTATGTATGTCAGTCCATAGCCAAGTCTGGGTCCAAGTGACAGTTATACTGCTCACTGAAAGCTAATAAATTGGCATATGGATTTTATATGTCAATCTTATACTTTGGCTAACATAAGTTCTGCCCTTGAGGAAAAAATCTCCATGTGCTGGCAAAAGCTGACATCTGAGTATTTAAAACAAAGGGCCACAACCCTGAACTATGGTAAATTACTAACGCAAAGGCCTCTTGGGAGGCCCCCTCAGGCTACATCTGGACTTGAGTCTTTCATTCATCCAGCAAATATTCAATAAACTTCCACTAAATGTCAACCTTCATTGCAAGTTCTCAGAGTATAGCAGGGAACAAGACAGATGAGTTCTACCCATCATGGAGTCACATTCTACTGGAGGTTAGCAGAGAGATAGATTTTAAAAACGTGAAAAATAAGATACTTTCAGGCAGAATCAAATACTGTGAAAACAACTAAGCAGAATAGGAAATGAAAGTTTGGGAGAAGGTGTAACAGGCTCTTTAATGTTGTCAGGATAAGGCTTCTCTGAGAGATGGACATTTTGTGCTAAGTTGCTTCAGTCGAGTCCGACTCTTTGTGATCCCATGGACTATAGGCCGTCAGGCTCCTCTGCCCATGTGATTCTCCAGGCAAGAATACTGGAGTGGGTTGCCATTTCCTCTGCCAGAGGATGGACATTTTAGCTGAGACCTAAGCAACAAGAATGAATCAGCCATGAGAAAATCTGGGAGTAGATAATTCCAGGCCTGAAAAGAGCAAATGGCAAATCTCAAAGATAAGAATGAGTTTGGAGCACTCAAAGACAGAAAACCAATCTGACTGGAGAACAAAGAGCAAGGAATGTGACTCAACAGCAATCAGAGGGTAGGTGCAGGACAGATCATAAAGGCTGTGATTATGAGTTCGGATTTTAACTGCAAGTTAAAAACATCAGTGAAGTATAGGTAAGGAAGTGATAATCTGATTTATATTGTTAAATGGCTAATGACTGAAAGTAAACTCTATGAAGGTAAGAGTTACAACCCAGGAGCCAGACAAGAGGCTGCTGTCATGGACTAAATGAGAGCTACTGATGGCTTGTACCAAGATGGTAGCAGCAGACATGGTGAGAAGCGGTCAGCCAAATTTGGAATAATATTTTGGAGGTGGGATCAATAGGACTTGATCTTTGATCAGATGTTGCAGACAAGAGAAAAAGAAGAATCAAAGCAGTGATCTTTTGGTTCATCTCATCAGAAATTCCTGTACCTTCTTGCCAATAAAAATATGTGTTCTGCTGCTGGAGAACCTCCTTTCAGTAACCATAACAAAGTCAAAGCCAGTCAAAATTTCCACTAGCATATGACAATATTTGAATTATGCATGCCAATTTATGACAGAAGATTCAAGAACAGTTTATTCTGCATTAAACTAAAGCTTTAATCTCTTTTTTTTCAATCTAAAAAGCAGCTCATTTTCTAAAGACCCAAGTTGCTTATAAAGCAAAGACTGGGTCCCTTTAAAAAGTGTTATTTCCCCTGAAATATTAGAAATCTATAGGCTCAGAGCTTCTATTATAGTTATCAGATATTTATTTTGTCTTATATTTTCTCATATGAGGACCATCTTTTATATTATGATTTTATGAATATTAAAAGGCAGAGCAGGCCAAGTAACTTACAGCACAGGAAGAATGGCAAGACTGATTTCCTTAGAGTCAACCCCTTAATGTGTTCATTTACCTTATATGAAACTCTGCCAATAGAGTGTCTTGAAGAACCAACTGTTTAAAGCTGTCGAGCAATTATCTTTCTCCTGAACTTAACTCTTCTGATGTTTTACATACTGTTTTATAAACAGTCCTTTAGAAAACATTTTGAATACAAACTATGCTCATTAATATGTATAGACCTATAAAACACATACAAAAGATTATTAGAAAAAAAACAGGCTGGATTGAACATAATTTCTTGACTTTTTCTAGGAAAATTCACAGTAGTATTTGCTGTGTTAATATGAATAGCACTGATAAAGACTGAGAACCTTTAGGGGCCTCTTCCTACCAAGTTGTGAGCCAACCGAAAAACAGGAAAAAGAGCAGACAGCTGAGAACACCACTCATACTGATAAAGTTGATCCTGGAGGCAAGATGGCACCAATGGGCCTTCCAACACTGATCCCTAGGACAAGGCAGATTTACAATGGAGTTGTTGACTGGCAGCGCAGGACAAGAGAAACTCTCCTGCCCACCTACTCCAAAGATCTGTCTTTAAAAATTCTGCAGCAAAAAGGAACATACTATAAGTCATGATTCCTGGTAGCCTGGCCCCAAGATTAAGACTAGCCAAAGGGCTGACCTTTCTCACCCACTTCCTCACTAGCATCTTACTCAATAGGAAAGAGAAAGGGCTGGCCCAAGATGCCAAGAATGTTAATAAAAACTGCAGTTTACACCACACTGCCCCATAATTTTATTCTTTTAACCTAGTAATCTACAAGGAATAAGTCTACCCTGGGATTCTACTTTCCAAGGGGAATACAAGCACAAATAATATTATCAACTTTCACCTACTCTTTCCTAAAATTAGTTGTCTAAAATATTAGTGAGGTTGAGATGTCATCTCAATTCAGTTTTTCTAATTCCATTTTAAAATCATTCTTTCCTCACTTATAAAAGACAGGCATCCTCTCACCCATCCCAGATCCTACTATGACAAATTGCTCCCATGTGCAAAAAGCTTCTAAGGCACCAGACAAAGGAATAATTCTGAATACTGATGTCAATATTTACTTTAATCAATGTATCATAAGTAGCAAGGAGATTTCTTGGCTTTCTTTCCTTATCTTAAATATATTTCTATTATGAAAAAAGCATGGCATTAGAAACTGAGTATTTTGGTCTGGGCTGGGATATTCTGAGTTCAGATATATTGCAGAGTGGTATGGCAGGCTTTATGATCATTTTTGTCTAATACCATTTCCTCTTCCATTCTCTGAGTTAAAGAAAACTGTTGAGATAACAAAAAGGAATACTGAAGGAGTTTGAGCCCTACCTCATATGGGTAACAAACTCACCGTAAAGTTTCATGCTCCATATATCTCTCTCAGAATTCAAAAATGAAAGATCTGTGGAAAACATTCTGGGAAATATCAGTCAGTTGCAAGGTACATCTGCTCAATAATGAGAGAGAACTCTGTGTCTTTCTCCTGTGTCTCAACTGCATATTTCAGATAATTTCAAGGAAAAGGACGTTAAAAAATTCCAAATTTCCATCCAACAGATCAACATTACATATAAAAGGAACATATCTCAGAGATACAGTAATGTTTTGCAGTGCTTTTTGAACAATTATTCAGACTTATGGGAGAAAATATTTTCACTAGTTTTCATCTGAAGATTATTGAATACAGTACGTCTATACTCATTTTTTTACCCTAACACTGTTGTAAATAATGCACTGAACAACAATCATTTATTCATCTTTTGTAAGCCCCACACCTAATAGTCCCCCAACATGTTTTCTTATTCTGTGTCCTAGCAGAAAATTGGGCTTCCCAAGTGGCTCAGTGGTAAAGAATCTGCCTGCAATGCAGGAGACAAAAGTTCGATCTCTGGGTCTGGAAGATCCCCTGGAGGTGGGAAATGGCAACCCACTCCAGTATTCCTGCCTGGAGAATCCCCATAGACAGAGGAGCCTGGCAGGCTACAATTCATAGGGTCACACAGGGTCAGACACAACTGAGCACACAGCACACCAGAAAATTATATTCAGGAACTAACTGGAGAAGGGGAGTTACATCTATTTCATTGTAATAATTATAATAATAACTCAATCCAAAACAAATTTTAGAAAGTTTTGGAACTTTTAAAAAATTATAAACAACTTTGTAATCACCTAAAAAAATGACAGGGTAGGCAATAAAATACATTTGAGCATAAAATATATTTTTAAGACTTTTGCGGGGAAGTAAAATAAAAATACAAATTAAAAGAGAAAAAAAAAAGAAGAATGTAGGGACTTCTCTGGCAGTCCAGCACTTAAGGCTTTGTACTCCCAATGCAAGGGGCACTGGTTCAATCCTTGGTGGGGAAATTAAGATCCCATGGCAAAGCACTCCCCCAAAAAAACAGAGAATGCAAAATTTCTGTAAAAATGGAGATGTGAGTATTCAATTTCTATTGCATTTAATTTCACTAAATGCATTTTTAAGTAACATAAACCTTTTTACTTTAAAATAGTCATATTTACATTATACCAGAAATTACATTTTTTGCCACTAAGGACAAAACTTTTACATGTGAAACTAAAAATTATTTTGGGTGGGATGTTAGTATAAATGTATGAAGATCATTCCCTTAACCCTTCAGCTTACCCACTGAGATTACCTTGGGATATGGTTAGCTCCCTTGGGTAAGAAGTCAGCACTTAGTTGGGGTAGTCCTGCTCCCATCTTCATAAGACCACTTCAGTACTAATTTCACTTCTTTTGTGGAATCTCATGGGACCACTGATAAAGTGTAGGTTTTGTTGTCAGAAAGCCCTGACTGAGTCAGAACAATACACCAATTAAATGAGCTCCCATGTTATACTGTACATGGGAGCTGTAATTCACAACCTGTTCTATTGCCACTTCAAATGATGTCCCACTATCTTGTTCAAAATTACTGGAACAAGATCAGATGGTAACATAAAAATACTCTAAAAATTAAGAGCCAAAAAGATGTCTTTAATCTGATTATGATCTCCTCCCAATATGAATTTTCCAGCAAGAAATGAAAAGCTCAGAAATTACATTATCTTGTTCCGCTGAATTATAGACCAAAGTAATCAAGACTGACTTCATGTTAAAGTCCAAAATTATTAATGTCCAACTTGTTAACTCTCTTGCTCTTGTGAACTTAAGTTCAAATAACAGATTTTATCACTTCTTGCCAGTGAACTTAGCTCCAGCCTGAAGTTTCCCTTCCCCCAGAACACTATTAAGCTTACCCCAAGCCTCCCTTGACGTAGACAGGTCACCCTCAGCACGGGCAAACCACTGTTAAACTTGTGGTATGAAGCAGCAGAGTAGATAGCATACTTTCTGTGGGCGGCCTGGCTCCCATGAGAAAAGAGAGAGGAAGGTGGGCTGCACATGCCAAACTTACACATCAGGAAACTTGCTAGAAGTGCTGGAATAAAGTATCAAGTGTTATGTTAGTGGCACCCTCTCCATACTTCAAGAAACATCTGATGTGGGAAAGAAGTGTTTTCTCCTAAAATAGAGAAATAGAACAGAATTATAAGAAACAGTCTCTCTTATTTAAGAAATATTTATTCAGCTCAAATTTCTAAGCTAGGTTTGCTGAGAGATTCCTTGGTGAATCAGAGCTGGATGCTGCCTAACAACCAACCACCAGCATTTGTAACATATTCATATATGTCAATGCCATATATTTTAGGTTTTTGTTACAGCAGTGCTCTACATCCAGTACCAATTTTTGTATTAGATCAGTCTTCATTTGCTACCAAACAACCCCAAATATCTCAGTGACTTAGTATAGCAAAAACATATTTCTCACTCATACAACAATATGTGTTAACTAAGGACTCTTTTCCACTTCATTCTGACTCTCAGACCCTGGCTGATGAAAGCAGCCACCACGTGGAACACTGTTAGGGTGGTAGATTAAATAAGGCTACAAATTCTTTGTCACTCTTTTCCCAAGTCCCCATCAAGAAGTGGACTTTATTTCACCTCCCCTTGAAACTAAGTTGGCCCTGTGACAGCCTTAACCAATAGAATGAGTTATTTCCACGCCTAAGTCTTGGAAATAGACTGGAAGGATCTGAACACTTTTGCAGTTTTGAAGAGTCCTGAGCCACTATGTAAGAAGTTTACTCTGCAGGAGAAGCCATGGGAAGTGATGCCCTGGAATAACACTGAGAAAAGAAAGGCTCAGTCATTCGAGCATCCCTGTCACACCTCCAAATTACTCCAGCCGGACAATACCTGGCTGGAACCACATGAGAGACCCCAAGCAAGATGAGACAACTGCCCGTGAGCCCATTCAACCCCCAAAACCAAGAGAGATTATGAAATGGTTATGGTTTTAGGTCACTAAGATTTGGGATGGTTTGTTATGCAGCAATATATAACTAAAACATTCAGTCACTATGCCAAAAGGAGACATGAGAAACTGTGCACAGGTTCCTATATTAATCACTTTTGCTTGCAAGTGACACAGATCACTTCAATCACATTTCAGTGGCCATGCTGAGTTCAAAGGAGCAGGGAGATGAAAGTCTGCTATGTGTCTGAGAAAAGAAATGGAAACATTTGTTGGTTAGTACTAGTACCTCACAGAAAGGGGTCAAGCTTAAAGAGGTATATCTTCCACAAAGATGACAAGTTAATCATCTTGTAATCATCATTACATTTGTAAGGGAAAGGCAGGGAAGCCATTTGTGGATTTACAGAGTGCCAACAGAGTTTCTGAGTTAGGTGAGCAGCACTGTAGATAAAGGAGTAAAGGAAAATCAGTATACATGACTAGTCCATGTAGGAATGGAGAAAAATACAGAGCAGGCCACCAGTCTGAAAGCTATTGCAGTATTCAAAGCAAGAGTATCCTACTGGGAGAGAGATTTTCCTGTGGTGGGGAGAGATAGGGGGAGAAGACTTAAAAAAGAAAAGAAAAAAGAGAAAGTTTTCAAGTGTAAAACTGAGGTATTTATCAAGAATATAAAAGAAAATGTTTAATTATCATGGCAGACAACGTTAGTTACCTATTCAATATTCCCTCTCCTTGCCATTTCCTTGACAACGTAATTTCAATATGTTTGACTCCTCTCTTCCCTCCAAACCAATCAGAAACAACAACAAAAAAATCTGTACACACATAACTCAGTTCCAAAATAAATTCCAATTGGTCTAAATCAGTGGTTCTTAACCACTATCATCTCTTGAGGGGGTGTGTGGGGAATGAAGGGAAAGAGGGTGTTTTGGTTTGGATTGGTTGGGTTTTTTTGGGGTGTCACAATGTCTGGGGTTGCTACTGACCTAGGTCTTGTAGGCTTTTAACCTTTCGAGTCCTTAAAATTTCGGCATAAATATCACCTCTGAACCCTTATCCTGAGTCCCTCACCTCACGCTCTGAACTCCTTTGTTGTGCTCCCTCTCGCCTGTTTTGTGTCACTAGTTCCCCGACCCCTACCCCCTCGCTGTAAACTATCCTTGTGGTGAATGAGGTGTGTCAAGAGAGTAACAGTTTGCCTTTAATCTTGAGGAACCTGTGGAATGGAGGAGACATGGGCAAACTGGAGCGTATGGTATGCTAATTAGGGAAACAGCAAGTGGTCCATTTTGGCTTTAAGTACCGCAGAGGAGCGAAGTCTGGAAAACTAAGCTTGTAATCTTAGTATCATGGGATTGGCTTGGACTTTAACATTGCTGGTACTTCCCTGGTGGCTCAGAGGGTAAAGCGTCTGCCTGCAAGGCAGGAGACCTGGGTTCTATCCCTGGGTCAGGAAGATCCCCTGGAGAAGGAAATAGCAACCTACTTTAGTACTCTTGCCTGGAAAATCCCATGGAGAGAGGAGCTGGGGTAGACTACAGTCCATGGGACCGCAGAGTCCGAGACGACTGAGCGACTTCACTTTCACTTTCAGCAGATACTGAAGGGAAAGTGATAG
>SJYQ01014870.1:0-28880 GCA_006410935.1 Redunca redunca
TTCTGTCCTTTATTGAGCCCATCTTTGCATGAAATGTTCCCTTGGTATCTCTGATTTCCTTGAAGAGATCTCTAGTCTTTCCCATTCTGTTCTTTTTCTCTATTTCTTTGCATTGATTGCTGAAGAAGGCTTTCTAATCTCTTCTTGCTATTCTTTGGAACTCTGCATACAGATGCTTATATCTTTCCTTTTCTCCTTTGCTTTTTGCCTCTCTTCTTTGCACAGCTATTTGTAAGGCCTCCCCAGACAGCCATTTTGCTTTTTTGCATTTCTTTTCCATGGGGATGGTCTTGATCCCTGTCTCCTGTACAATGTCACGAACCTCAGTCCATAGTTCACCAGGCACT
Organism: Redunca redunca; assembly: GCA_006410935.1. Classification (NCBI taxonomy): domain Eukaryota; kingdom Metazoa; phylum Chordata; class Mammalia; order Artiodactyla; family Bovidae; genus Redunca; species Redunca redunca. The sequence continues at coordinate 348 of SJYQ01014870.1, forward strand.
CTATCAGATCTAGGCCCTTAAATCTATTTCTCACTTCCACTGTATAATCATAAGGNCATAAGGGATTTGATTTCGGTCATACCTGGATGGTCTAGCGGTTTTCCCTACTTTCTTCAATTTGAGTCTGAATTTGGTAATAAGGAGTTCATGATCTGAGCCACAGTCAGCTCCTGGTCTTGTTTTTGTTGACTGTATAGAGCTTCTCCATCTTTGGCTGCAAAGAATATAATCAGTCTGATTTCCGTGTTGACCATCTGGTGATTTTCATGTGTAGAGTCTTCCCTTGTGTTCTTGGAAGAGGGTGTTTGCTATGACCAGTGCATTTTCTTGGCAAAATTCTATTAGTCTTTGCCCAGCTTCATTCCACATTCCAAGGCCAAGTTTGCCTGTTACTCCAGGTGTTTCTTGACTTCCTACTTTTGCATTCCAGTTCCCTATAATGAAAAGGACATATTTTTTGGGTGTTAGTTCTAAAAGGTCTTGTAGGTCTTCATAAAACTGTTCAACTTCAGCTTCAGCATTACTGGTTGGGGCATAGACTTGGATAACTGTGATACTGAATGGTTTGCCTTGGAAATGAACAGAGATCATTCTGTCATTTTCGAGATTGCATTTAGGACTCTTTTGTTGACCATGATGGCTACTCCATTTCTTCTGAGGGATTCCTGCCTGCAGTAGTAGATATAATGGTCATCTGAGTTAAATTCACCCATTCCCGTCCATTTTAGTTTGCTGATGCCAAGAATGTCGACGTTCACCCTTGCCGTCTCATGTTTGACCACTTCCAATTTGCCTTGATTCATGGACCTGACATTCCAGGTTCGTATGCAATATTGCTCTTTACAGCATCGGATCTTGCTTGTATCACCAGTCACATCCACAGCTGGGTATTGTGTTTGCTTTGGCTCCATCCCTTCATTCTTTCTTGAGTTATTTCTCCACTGATCTCCAGTAGCATATTAAGCACCTACTGACCTAGGGAGTTCGTCTTTCAGTATCCTCTCATTTTGCCTTTTCATACTGTTCATGGGGTTCTCAAGGCAAGAATACTGAAGTGGCTTGCCATTCCCTTCTCCAGTGGACCACACTCTGTCAGACCTCTCCACCATGACCCGCCCATCTTGGGTTGCCCCGCAGGCATGGCTTGGTTTCATTGACTTAGACAAGGCTGTGGTCCTAGGGTGATTAGATTGACTAGTTTTCTGTGAGTATGGTTTCAGTGTGTCTGCCCTCTGATGCCCTCTTGCAACACCTACCATCTTACTTGGGTTTTTCCTACCTTGGGCGTGGGGTATCTCTTCATGGCTGCTCCAGCAAAGCACAGCTGCTTCTCCTTACCTTGGATGAGGGGTATCTCCTTATCGCAGCAGTTCCTGACCTTCAATGTGGGATAGCTCCTCGAGGCCCTCTTGCACCTGCGCAGTCACCACTCCTTGGGATGCTCCTCCTGGCCGCCGGCCTTGGTCTCTGGTGTGGGTGGCTCCTCCCAGCTGCCCCTGACCTCAGATGTGGGGTAGCTCCTCCAGGCTGCCACTGACCTCAGACACAGGGTAGCTCCTCTTGGCCGTTCCTGCGCCATCGCAGCCTGGCACTCTAGGCCACTGCCCCTGACCTCGGGCGTGGGGTAGCTTGTTTTGGCTGTGCTTAGTGCTCCGGCTCTCACAGCTGCCTGTGCTTATTCCTAGGTATTTTATTCTTTTTGCTGCAATTGTGAATGGGATTTTAAAAAGTTTCTTCCTGATTTTTCATTGTTAGTGTATAGAAATGTAAGAGATTTCTGTGTATTAATTTTGAATACTGTGACTTTACCAGGTTCACTGATTAGCTCTAGTAGTTTCCCGGTGGCATCTTTTACATTTTATATATGTATTTTTATGTCAGTTCTAAACAGTGAGAATTTTTTTTTCCCCCAATTTAGGGTCCTGCTATTTCTTTTACTCCTCTGATTGCTGTGGTTAGGACTTCTAGAACTATGTTGAATAATAGTGGTGAGAGTGGACACCTGTGTCTAGTTTCTATCTTGGAGAAAATGCCATCAAATTTTCACCATTTAGAATAATATTTGCTGTGGGTTTGTTACATACGGCCTTTATTTTATTGGGGTAGGTTTCATTTATGCCCAGTTTCTACAGTTTTATTTTAAAATTATTATCAAAATTTTGAATTTTGTTAAAAGATTTTCCTACATTTATTGAGTGGAAAATTCTGAAAGAGATGGGAATACCAGACCGAGAAACCTGTATGCAGGTCAAGAAGCAACAGTTAGAACTGGACATGGAACAACAGACTGGTTCCAAATAGGAAAAGGAGTACGTCAAGGCTGTATATCGTCATCCTGCTTATTTAACTTATATGCAGAGTACATCATGAGAAACACTGGACTGGAGGAAGCACAAGCGGGAATCAAGATTGCCTGGAGAAATATCAATAACCTCAGATATGCAGATGGCACCACCCTTATGGAAGAAAGAAAAGAAAAACTTCTTCTTGATGAAAGTGAACGAGGAGAGTGAAAAAGTTGACTTAAAGCTCAACATTCAGAAAAGGAAGATCATGGCATCCAGTCTCATCACTTCATGGGAAATAGATGGGGAAACAGTGGAAACAGTGGCTGACTTTATTTTTTTGGGCTCCAAAATCACTGCAGATGGTGATTGCTGCCATGAAATTAAAAGACGCTTGCTCCTTGGAAGGAAAGTTATGACCAAATTAGATAGCATATTCAAAAGCAGAGACATTACTTTGCCAACAAAGGTCTGTCTAGTCAAGGCTATAGTTTTTCCAGTGGTTATGTATGAATGTGAGAGTTGGACTGTAAAGAAAGCTGAGCGCCAAAGAATTGATGCCTTTGAACTGTAGTGTTGGAGAAGACTCTTGAGAGTACAAGGAGATCCAACCAGTCCATCGTAAAGGAGATCAGTCTTGGCTGTTCATTGATAGGACTGATTTTGAAGCTGAAACTCCAATACGTTGTCCACCTGATGCGAAGAGCTGACACATTTGAAAAGACCCTGATGCTGGGAGAGATTGGGGGCAGAGGAGAAGGGGGCGACAGAGGATGAGATGGTTGGATGGCATCACCGGCTCAGTGGACATGGGTTTGGGTGGACTCCAGGAGTTGGTGATGGACAGGAAGGCCTGGCATGCTGCAGTTCTCAGGGTCACAAAGAGTCGGACACGACTGAGTGAGCTGAACTGATTGAGATTATCATATTTCCCCCAACAGTTTGTTAATAGTGTATCATATTGATCTGTATGTATTGATGAACTCTTGAATCACTGGGATAAACCTCAATTGATCATGATGTATGATTCTTTTAATATGTTGTTGGATTTTGTTTGATATTATTTTTTGAAGATATTTTCATATATATTCAACCCTTAATTTGCGTTGTACTTTACTTTTTTTTTTTGTTCATATCTTTGTTTGATTTTGGTATCAAGGTGATGGTGGCCTCATGGAACTAATTTTTAAGTATTCCTCCCTTAGGTATCTTTTGGAAGAGTTGGAGAAGGAGAAGTATTAGCTCTTCTCTAAATGATTGATTGAATTCGCCTATTAAGCAATCAAGTCCTAGGCTATTGTTTGCTACGAAATTTTTCCCGTTACAATTTCAGTGATTTTGATTGAACCATTAATATTTTCTATTTGTTCCTGGTTCAGTCCTGGAAGGCTGCATTTGTGCATTTCTTCTAGGCTGTCCATTTTATTGGCATATATTTGCTTATAGTCATCTCTTATGATCCTTTGTATTTCTGCAGTGTCAGTTGTATGTTCTTTTTCATTTATAATTTTATCAATTTGAATCCTCTCACTTTTTTGTTTGATGAATCTGGATTGTTTATCTTCTCAAGGAACCAGCAACCAGCTTTTATTTTTCAGATTTTATTTAATTTATTTATTTACTTTACAATATTGTATTGGTTTTGCCATACATCAACATGAATCTGCCATGGATGTACACGTGTTCCCAATCCTGAATCCCTCTCCCACCTCCCTCGCCATACCATCCCTCTGGGTCATCCCAGTGCACCAGCCCCAAGCATCCTGTATCCTGCATCAAATCTACACTGATGATTCGTTTCTTATATGATATTATACATGTTTCAATGCCGTTCTCCCAAATCATCCCACTCTCTCCCTCTCCCACAGAGTCCAAAATACTGTTTTAGAGATCTTTACTGTTGTTTTCTTCACTTCTTTTAAAAAAAATTATTTCTGTTCTGATCTTTGTGATTCCTTTCCTTCCACTAATTTTTGTTGTTGTTGTTATTCTTTTCTAATTGCTTTAGGTGTAGGGTTAGGTTGTTTATTTGATATTTTTCTTGTTTATTGAAGTAGGATTATATTACTATAAACTTTCCTCTTAGAATTGCTTTCGTTGCCTTCCCATTGGCTTCTGGTCATTGCATTTTCCACTCTCATTTGTTTCTAGGTACTTTTAAAAATTTCCTCTTTGATTTCTTCAGTGATATTTTGATTACCTAGTAGCATATTGTAGAGCCTCCATGTGTCTGTATTTTAAAGTTTTTTCCCTTTGTAATTCATACATAATTTCATAGTGTCATGATCAGAGAAGATGCTTAATATATTTAATTTTCTTAATTTAGTTAGTCTTGATTTGTGACCCAAGATGTGATTTACCCTACCGCATGTTCAGTGTGCACCTGAGAAGAAAGTGTATTCTGTTGGTTTAATGGAATGTCCTATAAGTATCAATTAAGTCTGTCTGCACTGTTATTTCATTTAGGACTTGTATTTCCTTTTTAATTTTCTGTCTGGATCATCTATCCATTGGTGTAAGTGGTTGTTAAAGTTCCCCATTATTATTGTGTTATTGTCCATTTCTCCTTTTGTGGCTGTTAGAATTTGCCTTATGTTTTGAGGTGTTCCTATGTTGTATGCATAAATATTTGTAACTGTTATATATTTTCAGATTGATCTCTTCATGGTTATATATTTTTCTTCCTTTTTTTTTTTTAACTTTTAAAATTTTTATTTTAACTTTAGTTTACTTTACATTACTGTATTGGTTTTGCCAAACATTGACATGAATTCACCACGAGTGTACAAGCGTTCCCAAACATGAATCCCCTCCCACCTCCCACCCCATGCCATCCCTATGTTTTTATTTTAAAGTTTATATTGTCTGATATGGTTATTGCTACTCCAGCTTTCTTTTCATTTCCATTTGCATGGAAATATCTTTTTTCATCCCCTCACTTTCAGTCTGTATGTGTCCGTAGGTCTGAAGTGAGTCTCTTGTAGGCATCATATATACAGGTCTTGTCTTTGTATCCATTCAGCCAATATGTGTCTTTTGGTTGCAGTATTAAGGTAATTATTGATATGGATATTCCTATTACCATTTTCTTAATTGTTTTGGGTTTGTTTTTGTAAGGTCTTTTTCTTCTTTTGTGTTCCCTGCCTAGAGAAGTTTCTTTAGCATTTGTTGTAAAGCTCTTTTGGTGGTGCTGAATTCTCTTATGTTTTTCTTGTCTGTAAAACTTTTGATTTCTTCATCAAATATGAATGAGAGCTTTTCTTGTTAGTATAATCTTGGTTGAAGGTTTTTTCCTTTCATCATTTTAAGTACATTCTGCAACTCCCTTCTGACCTACAGCTTTTCTGCTGAGAGATTAGCTTTCAATATTATGGGATTCCCATTGTTGCTTTTCCCTTGTGGCTTTTAATATTTTTTGTTTGTGTTTAATTTTGTTAGTTTGACTAAAATGTATCTGGGTGTATTTCTCTTTGGATTTATTTGTATGAAACTCTCTGTGGGTCCTGGAGTTGACTGACTGTTTCCTCTTCCATGTTAGGGAAGTTTTCAACTATATAATCTCTTCATATATTCTTTCAGACTCTTTCTATTTTTCTTCTTCTGCTGGGAGCCCTATAATTTGAATGTTGGGTGTTTAATGTTGCCCAAGAGGTCTGTGATAGTTTGCTCAATTCTTTTAACTTTTTATTATGAGCATTTATTTCCAATATTCTATCTTCCAGCTCACTTATCCAATCTACTGCCTCAGTTATTCTGCTACTGATTACTTCTCATGTATTTTTAATGTCAGTTATTGTGGTGTTCATCACTGTTTGTTATTTAGTTCTTCTAGGTCCATGTTAAATTTTTTCCCGTATTTTCTCCATGCTATATTCAATATTTTGGATCATTTTTACTATTATTATTCTGAATTTTTAAGGTATATTGCTGATTTTCTCTTCATTTATTTGGTCTTTTGGGATTTTGCGGTGCTTCTTTATCTGCAACATATTTCTGCATCTTCTCATTTTGTTTAACTTACTGCATTTGGTGTCTTTGTTCCACAGCCTGCAAGGTTGTAGTTGTTCTTGTTTCTGGTGTCTTCTCCATGTAAATGAGGCTGGTCCCATTGCTTGTGTAGTCTTCCTGGTTGGGGGATTGGTGGGTGGATTGGCAGGGGCACATCAGGTGGTGTGTTTCAAGGTATCTGTGACTTTAGTATGACTTTAGGCATCCTGTTTGCTAATTAGTGGTGCTGTGTTCCTGTCTTTTTGGTTGCTTGGTATGAAGTTTCCAGCACTGGAGCCTTCTGCTCATTGAGTGTAGCTGTGTCTTAGTGTTGACATGGAGACCTCTGGAAGAGCTGTTGCCAATTAATATTCCCTGGGGCTTGGACTTTTTTTTTAGTGTTTCTTGGCCCTGGACTTGGCGGTCACACCTCAGAATCTCAGGGTTGATTTATGGCTGGAGAAACTAGACTTTACCAGCCACATGACATGGAGGAAAAATAAGACAATAATTAGAAAAAAAGAAAAGAAAATGAACAAATACTCCAACAAGTGGTAAAAGCAAAACCAAACAGACAAAAATAGGCAAAGCAACACACACACACAGAAGAAAAAAAGAAGTGAGAACAAAAAGAGGAAGGCAACCAAATAAAAAAACCCAAACCAAAACCAAACAATATAAACCAAACTAAGAAAATGAACACAAAGCACAGAAAATTCTTACTAAACAGTAAAGGAAAAGAAAAACAGAAGAAAAGAAAGAAGGAAACAAAAGGAAAAAGCACAAGACAACCCCCCCAAAAGGAATAATATAAAAAATATAGACTGTAGTTTAAAATGGAGATTAAAAACAGAACATGGATAAAACAAAAATAAGAAAAAACTACAATATAACAAAAAAGTAAAGTAAAAATATATTAGAAATATAATCATAAAAAAGAAAAGATAAAAATTAGAAGAATAATAGAACAAATTGAAACAAGAATAGCAGTAACAATAATGCTAATATTGGTCTCATCTGTCCATTTCCTTGCCCCCACAGTGAACAACAGGCAATCTCTACTTCCTCAGGAAGTCCTCCAATACCTACCTCTAGGTAAGGCTCTGGACCTGTTGTGTTTACTGTTGGACCAGCTCAGACTCTGACCTGGTAGAATACCCATGTGTACCTGCCCTTGAAGCCCACAGTTATTAATGTTAGACTGACTCAAATTGTGGGTACACTCATTTTCTATTCAGATATTCCACATATGCAGTGTTTACCAAGCCAACTGTGGGATTTAATCTGTTGCTTCTGTGGCTGCATGGAAAGAATTCCGTTTTTTTTTTCCTTTGGTTGTACCGCCCTGGAGCTCAAAAGCATGATTTCAGTATATTTAGTCACTGTGGCCAGGGAGAAGGATGAATATGACAGCCATAATTGGGATGTGCAGGGAGTGTTTGTAGCTTTAGAGACAGGCAGGAAGTTGTAACAGCCTGGGGCATGCTATATGCTCTCCCAGGGAAGTTGTCCTCAGACCAATGGACCCTCAGCAGTGGCAGACTGAGCAGGCTGCTGGGAATGTATAGGCACTGTACTGTGCTTGCTCACAGGACTCTTGGAGGCAGCGGTGGCCACAGTAGGTCTGCACCTGCCTAGGGTATCCAAGATAGGAGCAGCAGCTTGCACCCGCCCCTGGAGCTCATGTAGGCAGTGCTCTGATGCCTGTGAGTGCATGGTGAAAGAATCTCCTTATGGCGGCCCACGCCTCTCTTCATGTACACCATGCACACCATAACAATGGTCCCTGGCCTCTCTGGTAGGTCCAGACTTCATCCCTTGCCTGTGGCACATTATACCCTAGCCTCCTCAGGCTGTCTTTATGAAGCCAACTCTAGTCCTCTCCATGGTGTCTGACCTCTGAAGCTTGAGCCTCCATTCTCAGCCCCCAGTTAACCCACCAGCCAACCGTAAGCAGGCAAACATTTCAGGCTGGGCAGTGCTGATGCACTGTCCTTCTGTGTGGGACTCTCTGCTTAGCCTTCCACATTTCTGTTGCTGCAACCTTTTCTGAGACATTGATGTTCTTTCCCCAATCTCTGCCAGTGAGGGTATAAAACATTTCTTCCTTCACCACTCCCTCCCAGAAGTGCAAGTCTCATCCTGATTTCTTATCTTTTTTATTTGCCCTCCAGAGTTATGTGGAGGTTTCTTTGCCCTTTTGGAAGTGTGATGTCTTCTGCCATTCTTTAGTAGATGTACTGTGGGAGTCATTCCACATTTAGAGGAATTTTTTATATCTCTGTGTGGAGAAGGTGAACTTCACATCTTAGTCCTCTGACATCTTGAACATCTTGCAAGGTTTTCTTATCTGTAGGTTAATTTTTTTTTTTAAATCAAGCAAATATTTGGATAATTTTTTGTTAACATTGCTTCAATTACATTTTTCTTCCTTCTTTTTTTTTCCTTTCAAGTACAGTATTCATTTCTCTTTCTGATAGTCCCATGTTAGTTCGATTGTAGACGTCCCACCGTTCTTTGATATTTTCTTCATATTTTTTTCACTTTTTTTCTTTCTGTCTTCAGACTGGATAATTTCTATTGATACACATTTATTTTTCAGTGAGTTTTTATATCATCTCAAATACATCATTGACTTCCTTTGGTAAAGTTTTCATTTCACTCATGTTTTTCAATTCTGGAATTTCTATTTTATTCTCTTCAATATAAGTTTAATCTCTTTATGATAGGGATTTCTGATAGTTCAGTTGGTAAAGAATCTACCTCCAAAGGAGGAGGCCCCAGTTCGATTCCTGGGTTGGGAAGATCCCCTTGAGAAGGGATAGGCTACCCACTCCAGTACTCTTGCCTGGAAAATCCCATGGATGAAGGAGCCTTGTGGGCTATAGTCCACAGGGTCGCAAAAAGTCAGATATGACTGAGCGACTTCATTTCACTTCACCCACTCCAGTATTCCTGGGCTTCCCTTGTGGCTCAGCTGGTAAAGAATCCGCCTGCAGCGTGGGAGACCTGGGTTCGATTCCTGGGATGGGAAGATGCCCTGGAGAAGGGAAAGGCTACCCACTCCAATATTCTGGCCTAGAGAATTCCACAGACTGTATAGTCCATGGGGTCACAAAGAGTTGGACATGACTGAGTGACTTTCACTTTCATAATATTTTCTAGATATGTATCATTGCCATCATTTTAAAATTCTTTAAATATGATTTACTTTAGTTCTCTGAACATACTTAAAATTCTACTTTGAAGTCTTTCTAAGTCCAACATCTATGCCCACTTCACAGACAGTTTCTGTTTACTGTTTTTTCCCCCTAGCATGTGAATCATACTTCTTGTTTATGTTACTGAAAACTGGAAATTTTAGCTAATATATTTTAGCAACTCTGGTTACTGATTCATCCCCCTCAGGAGCTGTTGATTTTATTTACAGGAAACCATTATAAATGTCTCTAGAAACAATTTTCATCTTAATTTTTCTAAAATTAGCCTAGCAATGCCAGCTCTTTAGTTTATATTTTATATATGTTTTCCTATCTTTTTCATAAAACATATTTGAGTATTTAAATCTAAAATGAATTGCTTGTAGATAGCATATAGTTGGATCATATTAAAAATTCCACCACTGTTTCTTATTTGATGTGTTTATTCCACTTATATTTAATATAAATATTGAAAAGGTAGTGTTTATTATACCATGTTTCTATTTTTATATATATTTTTGACTATCTATTTTCTTGCACTCTTTGTTAAGGTGTTTGCCTTTATTACCAAACATAGCTGTTAGACTTCACTAATTCCTAAATGATTGCTATATTTTTTTTTTTTTTTACAATACTCTGGAAAGTGAAAGAGGAGAGTTAAAACATTGGCTTAAAACTCAACATTCAGAAAACTAAGATCATAACATCTGGTCCCATCATTTCATGGTAAAAAGATGGAGAAACAATGGAAACTGAGAGACTTTACCTTTTGGGGCTCGAAAATCACTGCAGATGGTGACTGCAGTGATGAAATTAAAAGATGCTTGCTCCTTGGAAGAAAAGTTATGACCAACCTAGATAGCATATTAAAAAGCAGAGACATTGCTTTGCCAACAAAGGTCCGTCTAGTCAAAGCTATGGTTTTTTTGCAGTAGTCATATATGGGTGTGAGGTTGGACTAAAAGGAAAGCTGAGCACCAAAGAATTGATGCTTTTGAACTGTGGTGTTGAAGAAGACTTTTGAGAGTCCCTTGGACTGCAAAGAGATCCAACCCGTCAATCCTAAAGGAAATCAGTCCTGAATATTCATTGGAAGGACTGATGCTGAAGCTGAAACTACAATACTTTGGCTGCCTGATGAGAAGAACTGACTCACTGGAAAAGACCCTAATGCTGGGGAAGATTGAAGGCAGGAGGAGAAGGGGATGACAAAGGATGAGATGGTTTGACGGCATCATCAGCTCGGTGGACATGAGTTTGAGCAAGCTTCACGAGTTGGTGATGGACAGGGAAGCCTTGCATGCTGCAGTCCATGGGATCACAAAGAGTTGGACCCAACTGAGTAATTGAACTGAACTGAACTAGATCATAAATTTCTATAGAGTTTGGTTTAGTTAAATTTGTTTCCTTCTTCAGGGGTAGTTTCTGAGTCTGGTCTTTGAGGTTTGTTCTGACCACAGAAAGATTCTCTAGGCTGATTCTTTCCTTGTTTCCCTCTGGTAAACTAGCTGGCCTACAGCTGATCTTACTGCTTTTCTGGAGGTATCAGCCTCCTCTTAAATGCTTAACATTACATATACATTGTTTTGAACTTCCCCAAACTAAAAACAGTTCATTTGGAGAGAGTTTCAGAGCTCTCTTTTCTTGTGTCCTGCCTTCCTCTTGAGAAAACCTCTGAGGCACTTCTAAATAGCTAGGGGCCTCTTTCTCTTGAAGTGAAAACTCTGCTTTATAATCTGGGGACTAGTGGAGAGAGTAATCTTTTAGGTTTGCCTCTCTTGGTGTGGAACTTCTTACAGCTGAGCAGAGGTGAGGGCAGAGTCCTAGCGTTTTTATTCTGATGCACCTCAAAACTTCTACCCCATAAATGGGGGCTGTGTGGAGAATGAGAAACCATGATTTCTTGGCAAAACTATCCTAGAAATTAGGCTCTGCAATACAGTACTGGGGAGACAAAGAATGGTGGTAGGGTAGCTTTCTCTTCCCAGGGAGCTATAGTTCTTGACTGTGATTTGAGAGAAAGGAACCCTCTGTTCTTGAACATACCCAGACAGTTTGTTACATCGAGTACAACATGGAAGTGGGTTATAGTTCAAGTGTCACTGATTCTTGTTCTTACCAAATTATCTTGAACAAATGTCTCTTTACTGGCTATATACCATAAAGAAAATTTCAGAGACTTTCACAAATGCTTTTTTCTTCACTTATGTTCCCCCGCCCCAGAGAGTCAGCCTGCAGAGTTCCTCATCTGGCCATTCCAAGGTTAAGCTCCCCCAACATTCCTTCCTAATTTATTTATTTAGGTGCATCGGGTCTTGGATGCAACATGTGAAGTTTCCTGTGGCATATGAGCTTTTCATTGAAGTACATAGGCTTCTCTAGTTGGAGTCTATGGTCTTCTTTCTAGTTGTGGCATGTAGGCTTCTCTCTAGTTGTGGTGCATGAGCTATACAGTGTGTGGGCTCAGTAGTTGCAGCATGTGAGCTTAGTGCCCAGTGGCATGTGTGATCTTAGTTCCATGACTAGGGAGCAAACCTGCATCCTCTGCATTAGAAGGTGGATTCTTAACTACTGGACCACCAAGGATGTATCACTACACTCCCTTTTCGTTGCTTCTTTGTTTATCTCAAGTCAATGGTTGATGATATCCAAAGCTAGTAATAGCTCCAAAACACCATGAATTATATTAGGAACTGAGTTTTTCTTGAGGATTAATTCATTGTTTATTTATCTCACTCTGACAAAACAAAGTGGTCTTTAGCAAAATAAAGCCAATTAACATGGTCTTTAAAACTGACCTGAAATGTTCCACAAGTATGGTGATGTTTGTAACATTTGTTTCCTGTATGTTTGGATACATTAGCTGGGCAACATTGCCTGGTATTCCTTATATTTTCCTATTACTTCTTTGAGGCCAGAGTAATAGTTATAACACATAGGGAACTCCCAAGTTGGTAAAATACTCATCATGTATTCTAGGAACTGATGGAAATTGCAGAACCACAACCACTGATAGCCTACACCCATGCTGATTCTATTAGGACCATGCGTGTGTTACCTTGCTTCCCTATACTTTGGACCTCTTCACATAATTGTGGGTATGAGAGTAATAATGGTTCTTTGGAAAGAGCTATACAGTATTTGTCACCTTGGATATTTAATTTTTTTGTAGACCATTTGGACTTTTTAATCATTTAATTCTTTCTTGTATATTAAACAATTTTTTATTGGTTAAAAACTTTATTGAATCTTTTAAACAATTTCTACATATGATATAATAGACATGATAAATCACAGAACTACAAAGCTGGTAGGCACATTAATAGATTAACTAAGCTTTCATTCTTTTCTGAAACAGTATAATACTGTACATAAAGGCTTTCTATTACAGTCAAAAAGATCATTAGGGACGGATCTTAAACACTGTGGAACTGACAACCCTCTTAATGTCTCAGTGAAAGTTGCTCAGTTGTGTCCAACTCTTTGTGACCCCATAGACTACACATATACAGTCCACGGAATTCTCCAGGACAGAATACTGGAGTGGGTAGCCTTTCCCTTCTCCAGGGGATCTTCCTAACCAGGGGTCGAATCCAGGTCTCCCACATTGCAGGCTGATTCTTTACCAGCTGAACCACAAATATTTAATTATGCTTTACTCTCTGTGGTTTCCATTAAATCTAATTTACAACTTTTGTTTCACAAAACAACAACTAAGTAAAGATGTGAGGTCTAAAAGTTCAACAAAATATGTCCAGGGAGAAGTCAAGAAAAAGCAGATAAATAGACCAGATAACACTTGATGGTAGGATTCTAGTTTTGGCAAGAGCAATCTTCCTTCTCATTTCCTCTATTTTAATAGCATCAGTGAATCTTAGTGGGTTTTTTTTATAGCAACTTGAAGAAAATTTCTAATAACATCATGCTTGCTGCTGTTGTTGGGTAGTTGCTAAGCCGTGTCTGACTCTTTTGCGACCTGCCTGGCTCCTCTGTCCATGGGATTTCCCAGATAAGAATACTAGAGTAGGTTGCCATTTCTTCTCCAGGGGATCTTCCCAACCCAGGGATCTAACCCATGTCTCCTGCTTGGCAGGAGGATTCCTTACCATCTGAGCCATCGGGGAGGACCACTTCTCCCCTGTAATATCCCTACAATATCCCTCAGCTATGACTGCAGCACATTGCCTTCCATAGTTCTTACATGTATGCCTTTTTTTCCAGTAGTATTCACTCAGCTTATCTATACTCAGTATTGTATATCTTTCAGTTAGTATTTTAAAAAATATTTATTTATCTGGCTGCACTGGGTCTTGGTTGCAGCACATAGGATCATTGATGTTCATTACAACATGTGGTATCTTTAGTTGTAGCATCTGAAGTCTTAGTTGCAGTACATGCTATCTAGTTCTCTGACCAGGAATCAAACTCAGGCCCCCTGAACCGGGAATGTGGAGTCTTAGCCACTGGACCACCAGGGAAGTTCCTCAATCAGTAAGTATTTAATAAATATTAATTGAACTCAGTGTTTACATTTTCTAAACCCCCTTCCATAATAACAATAATTGTCTAGTGGAAAAGAGAAATGTCATACACATAGTCATGCACATAAATTTACAATAACTGACTAATTAGTACTGTGAAGGAAAAGTCTTGGTTATTAAGATGAAGAAGTTCAGGGGTTAGGATATAGAAAAAAATCTCAACAAATCTGTACAAGCTGATAAGACATATGTGAGGGATTAACCCCAATAGATCCTAGTCATTCCTTTTTAAAAAAAAAAAAAATATTTTAACTTTATTTTACTTTACAATACTTTACAATACTGTGGTGATTTTTGCCATACATTCACACAAATCAGCCATGGGTGTACATGTGTTCCCCATCTTGAACCCCTCATCCCACCTCCCTCCCCATTCCATCCCTCAGGGTCATCCCAGTGCACCACCATGAGCACCCTGTATCATACATTGAAACTGGATGGGTGATCTATTTCACACATGATAATATACATGTTTCAATGCTATTCTCTCAAATCATCCCACCCTCGCCTTCTCCCACAGAGTCCAACAGTCTGTTCTTTATATCCGTGTCTCTTTTGCTTTCTCGCATATAGGGTCATCATTACCATCTTTCTAAATTCGGTATATATATGTTAATATACTCTATTGATGTTTTTCTTTCTGGCTTACTTCACTGTATATAATAGGCTCCGGTTTCATCCACCTCATTAGAACTGATTCAAATGCAACTTTTTAATAGCTGAGTAATATTCCATTGAGTATATATACCACAGCTTTCTTAACCATTTGCCTGCAGATGAACAGTGAGGTTGCTTCCATGTCCTGGCTATTGTAAACACGTGTCTCTTTCAATTCTAGTTTCTTCACTGTGTATGCCCAGCAGTGAGATTGTTGGGTCGTATGGCAGTTCTATTTCCAGTTTTTTAAGGAATCTCCACACTGTTTTCCATTGTGACTATACTAGTTTGCATTCCCAACATCAGTGTAAGAGGGTTCTTTTTTCTCTGCACCCTCTGCAGCATTTATTTTATTATTATTTTTTTTTTAAATAGTTAAATTTTTTGTAGACTTTTTGATAGCAGCCATTCTGGCCAGTGTGAGATGGTATCTCATTGTGGTTTTGATTTGCATTTCTCTGCTAATGAGTGATGAGCATCTTTTCGTGTGTTTGTTAGCCATCTGCATGTCTTCTTTGGAGAAATATCTGTTTAGGTCTTTGGCCCATTTTTCGATTAGGTCGCTTATTTTTCTGGAATTGAGCTTCAGGAGTTGCTTGTATATTTTTGAGATTAATTCTTTGTCAGTTGCTTCATTTGCTATCATTTTATCCCATTCTGAAGGCTGTCTTTACACCTTGCTTATGGTTTCCTTCGTTGTGCAAAAGCTTCTAATTTTAATTAGGTCCCATTTTTTTATTTTTGCTTTTATTTCCATTACTGTGGGAGGTGGGTCATAGAGGTTCCTGCTATGATTTACATCACAGAGAGTTTTGCCTATGTTTTCCTCTAGTAGTTTTATAGTTTCTGGTCTTATGCTTAGATCTTTAATTCATTTTGAGTTTACTTTTGTGTATGGCATTAGAAAGTGTTCTAGTTTCATTCTTTTACAAGTGGTTGACCAGTTTTCCCAGCACCACTTGTTAAAGAGATTGTCTTTTCTCCACTGTATATTCTTGCTTCCTTTGTCAAAGATAAGGTGTCCATAGGTGTGTGAATTTATCCCTGGGCTTTCTATTTTGTTCCACTGATCTATATTTCTGTCTTTGTGCCAGTACCATACTGTCTTGATGACTGTAGTTTTGTAGTATAGTCTGAAGTCGGACAGGTTGATTCCTCCAGTTCCATTCTTCTTTCTCAAGATTGCTTTGGATATTCGAGTTTTTTTGTGATTCCATACAAATTGTGAAATTGTTTGTTCTAGTTCTGTGAAGAATACTGTTGGTAGTTTGATAGGGATTGCATAGAATCTATAGATTGCTTTGATTCATGTACTCATTTTCACTATATTGACTCTTCCAATCCATAAATATTGTATATTTCTCCATCTATTTGTGTCCTCTTTGATTTCTTTCAACAGTGTTTTATAGTTTTCTATATATAGATCTTTTGTGTCTTTAGGTAGCTTTATTCCAAAGTATTTTATTCTTTTCATTGCAGTGGTGAAGGGAATTATTTCCTTAATTTCTTTTTCTGTTTTCTCATTGCTAGTGTATAGGAATGCAAGGGATTTCTGTGTATTAATTTTATATGCTGAAACTTTATCCATTGATTCACTCTAGTAATTTTCTGGTGGAGTCTTTAGGATTTTCTATATAGAGGATCATGTCATCTGCAAACAGTGAGAGTTTTACTTCTTCTTTTCCAATCTAGATTCTTTTTATTTCTTTTTCTTCTCTGAATGCTGTGGCTAAAACTTCCAAAACTATGTTGAATAGTAGCGGTGAGAGTGGGCACCCTTGTCTTCTTCCAGACTTTAGGGGAAATGCTTTCAATTTTTCAGCGTTGAGGATAATGTTTGCTGTGGGTTTATCATATATGACTTTTATTATGTTGAGGTATGTTCCTACTGTGCCTCCTTTCTGGAGGGTTTTTATCATAAATGGATGTTGAATTTTGTGAAGGGCTTTCTCTGCATCTATTGAGATGGTCATATTTTTATCTTTCAATATGTTAATATGTTGTATCAGATATTATATATTGAAGAATCCATGCATCCCTGGGATAAAGCCCACTTGATCATCTTGTTAATGTGTTGTTAGATTATGTTTGCTAGAGGTTTGTTGAGGATTTTTGCATCTTAGTTCATCAGTGATATTGGCCTGTAAGTTTTCTTTTTGTGTGGCATCTTTGTCAGGTTTTGGTATTAGGATGATTGTGGGCTCATAGAATGAATTTGGAAGTTTACCTTCCTCTCCAATTTTCTGAAAGAGTTTGAGTAAGATAGATGTTAGCTCTGCTCTAAATTTTTGGTAGAATTCAGCTCTGAAGCCATCTGGTCCTGGGCTTTTGATTGTTGGAAGATTTTTTATTACAGTTTCAATTTCTGTGTTTTTTATGGGTTTGTTAAGATTTTCTATTTCTTCCTGGTTCAGTTTTGGAAAGTTACACTTTTCTAAGTATTATTCGTCCATTTCTTCCAAGTTGTCCATTGTATTTACATATAGTTGTTTGCAGTAGTCTCTTTTGATCTTTTGTATTTCTGTGTTGTCTGTTGTGATTTCTCCATTTTCATTTCTAATTTTGTTGATTTGACTCCTCTCTATTTTTTTTCTTGAAGAGTCTGGCTAATGGTTTGTCTATTTTATTTGTCTACTCAAAGAACCCACTTTTAGCTTTGTTGATTTTGGCTATGGTCTTCTTTGTTTCTTTTCATTTATTTCTGCTCTAATTTTTATTATTTCTTTCCTTCTACTAACCCTGGGTCTCTTCATTTATTCTTTTTCTAGTTGCCTTAGATGTAGAGTTAGGTTATTTATCTGATTTTTCTCCTGTTTCTTGAGGTAGGCGTGTATTGCTATGAACCTTCCCCTTAGCACTGCTTTAACTGAATCCCATAGGTTTTGGGTTGCTGTGTTTTCATTTTCATTCATTTCTATGCATATTTTGATTTCTTTGATTTTTATGTGATTTATTGGTTATTCAGAAGTGTGTTGTTCAGCCTCCATATGTTTGTATTTTTAATAGTTTGTTTTTCCTGTAGTTGACATCTAAAGATGCATGATACTGGATGCTTGGGGCTGATGCACTGAGACGACCCAGAGGGATGGTGCAGGGAGGGAGGAGGGAGCAGGGAGGGGGGTTCAGGACGGGGAACACGTGTATACCTGTGGCAGATTCATGTCGAGGTATGGGAAAACCAATACAATATTGTAAAGTAATTAACCTCCAATTAAANCGGGTCCATTGTATTATTTAAAGTTTGTGTTTCCTTGCTAATTTTCTGTTTAGTTGATCTATCCATAGGTGTGAGTGGGGTATTAAAGACTACCACTATTATTATATTTCTGTTAATATCCCCTTTCATACCTGTTAGCATTTGCCTTACATATTGTGGTGCTCCTATGCTGGGTGCATATGTATTTATAATTGTTATATCTTCTTCTTGGATTGATCCTTTGATTATTATGTAGTATCCTTCTTTGTCTCTTTTCACAGCCTTTATTTCAAAGTCTATTTTGTCTGATATGAGTATTGATACTCCTGCTTTCTTTTGGTCTCCATTTGCTGGAAATATCGTTTTCTAGCCCTTCACTTTCATTCTGCACGTGTCCCTTGTTTTGAGGTGGGTCTCTTGTAGACAGCATATATAGGAGTCTTGTTTATGTATCCATTCAGCCAGTCTTTGTCTTTCGGTTGGGCTATTCAGCCCATTTATTTAAGGCAATTATTGATAAGTATGATCCTGTTGCCATTCATTTGTTGTTTTGAGTTCTAGTTTATAAACATTTTCTATATTTCCTGTCTAGAAAAGATCCTTTAGCATTTTTTCAAGAGCTGGTTTAGTGGTTCTCTCAGCTTTTGTTTGTCTGTAAAGCTTTTGATTTCTCCTTCATATTTGAATGAGGTTCTTGCTGGGTACAGTACTCTGAGTTGTAGATTTTTCTCTTTCACCACTTTGAATGTGTCCTGCCTTTCCCTTCTTGCTTGAAGAGTTTCTATTGAAAGATCTACTGTTATCCTTATGAGAATCCCCTTGTGTGTTATTTTTTCCCCCCTTACTACTTTTAATATTTGTTCTTTGTGTTTGATTTTCATTAATTTGGTTAATACGTGTCTTGGGGTGTTTTGCCTTGGGTCTATCCTGAATGGGACTCTCTGGGTTTCTTGGACTTGGGTGGCTATTTCCTTCCCCATTTTAGGGAAGTTTTCAGCTATTATCTCCTCAAGTGTTTTCTCGTGGCCTTTTTTATTTTTGTCTTCTTCTTCTGGGATTCCTATCATTTGAATGTTGGAGCATTTAACATTGTCCCAGAGGTGTCTGAGGTTTTCCTCATTTCTTTTAATTCTGTTTTCTTTTTTCCTCTCTGCTTCATTTATTTCCACCATTCTACCTTCCACCTCACCTATCTTATCTTCTGCCTCAGTTATTCTACTGTTGGTTCCCTCCAGAGTGCTTTTGATCTCAGTTATTGCAGTATTCATTATTGATTGACTCTTTTTTATTTCTTCTAGGTCCTTGTTAAACTTTTTTTGCATCTTCTCAATCCTTGTCTCCAGACTGTATCTGTAACTCCATTTTGTTTTCAAGATTTTATATCACTTTTACTATCATTATTCTGAATTCTTTTTCAGGTAGATTCCCTATCTCCTCCTCTTTTGTTTGGCTCAGCAGGCTTTTATCATGTTCCTTTACCTGCTGAATATTTATCTGCCTTTTCATATTGTTTAGATTGCTGTGTTTGGGGTGGCCTTTCTGTATACTGGAAGTTTGTGGTTCCTCTTTATTGTGGCATTTCCTCCCTGTTGAGGGGGTGTTGAACGAGTGGCTTATTAAGGTTTCCTGGTTAGGGAAGCTTATGTAAGTGTTCTGGTGGGTGGAGCTGGATCTCTTCTCTCTGGAATGCAATGAAGTGTCCATTAGTGAGTTTTGAGATGTCTGTGGGTTTGGTGTGACTTTTGGCCGCCTATATTTTAATGCTTCGGGTTATGTTCCTGCATTGTTGGAAAATTAGCTTGGTATGTCTTGCTCTGAAATTTGTTGGCTCTTGGGTGGAGCTTGGTTTCAGGGTAGATATGAAGGCTTTTGGATGCCCTCTTGTCAATTAATGTTCCCTGGGGTCAAGAGTTTTCTGGTGTTCTCAAGTTTTGAATTTGAGCCTCCTGCCTCTGGGTTTCAGTCTTATTCTTACAGTAGCCTCAAGACTTCTCCATCCATATAGTACCAATGATAAAACATCTAGGTTAATGGTGTAAAGCTTCTCCACAGTGAGGGACACTCAGAGAGGTTAAAGGAGTTACATGGAGAAAAGAAGAGGGAGGAGGGAGATAGAGGTGACCAGGAGAAGAGGGGGAACTAAAGGGGAGAGAGAAATATAGCCATACAACAATTCCTTATTTGTTCTCTACAGTTTGGAACCCTCAGAGAGGTTCACTGAGTTCCATAGAGAAGAAAAGAGGGAGGAAAGAGATAAAGTCAACCAGGAGGAGAGGAGGGGAATCAAAAGGAGAGAGATCAATCTAGCTAGTTATCAGTTCCCTAAGTGTTCTCCACAGCCTGGAACACCCAAAGAGATTCACAGAGTTAAGTAGAGAAGGGAAGGGCGAGGGAGGAGATAGCGGTGACCTGGGGGAGAAAAAGGAGAGTCAAAAGGGGGAGAGAGCAATCAACCCAGTAATCACAGTCTTAAGTAAAAATGGGTACTGAAGATTGGATTTTTAAAGGTACAAAATTGACAACAAATACCAAAAGCAAAGATGAAAAACTAGACTAGAAGTTAGACTCTCAAAAATATAATATTAAAAAAACAAAACAAAATCTCAAAAAATGTAAAAAAAATATATATGAAATTTACTTTACAAATAGGGTCTTTTTTTTTTTTGCAAGGTAATAGCAGGTTTTAAAAATGAAAATTTAAGGAGTAATAAAGAACTTAAAAAGTAAAAAACAACAACAAAAAAAACCCTTAAAAATGATAATAGTAAAGTATAACTAGGAATATCTCTGGAGTTATTGAGGGCAGTGTGGGGTCACTTCAGTTTCAGATAGTTCCTTGTTCCAACTTATACTTCTTCTTAGGTCTATAGCCCCCTTCCAATGTAGTCAATGCTAACTATAGGGTTTTAATCTGTTGCACCTGTCACTTCCAAAGCGGTTCCCTCTTCTTTGTTTATTTTGGCTTCCTCTATTTTTGAAAGTCTCTTCAGTGTCTAATTTCCATCCTGACACAAGGGGGCAAAGGCGGTCATTTATTTAGGCTCACTTGTTCAATTGTGCTGCGGGGAGGGAGGAACACTGCAAACAAATATCACTGGTGTGTGTGGGGAGTGCTTGCAGCGTCTGGGCCACACTTTTTTGCCCCCACTCACAGTGTGTGTACTTTCCTGGTCTACACTGCTCAGGCTCCAGGTTGCTCTGCAGGGGAACTGTCTAAAGCGGGCCCTGGCTTGTGTGCATGTCCCAGATCTAAGCCACTCAGGTTCAGGTTCTTGGGTACTCGCCAAAGGCACAGACTTGGTTGGACCTGCATTTTGTGCCCTTCCCAGATCCAAGCAGCTCAGGAGACCAGGTGCTTGCTGAGTGCACACTCCCTAGGTGGGGCGGTGCATCTTATCACTGCCCCCGTCCAAGCCTCTCAGTTTCTTGGGTGCACAGTGGGAGCACCGTCTCAGGTGTGCTGTGTGTCTCCTCTGGGGAGCTGATCTCTGGCTGTGACCCTCCTGGTGGATGTCAACCGTCCAGGACCCCAGGAAGACTTGGTTAGCAACTGGGAGCCTGCTCAAAATTTGGTGGAGGATGCCCTCTCTGGGGCCAAGTTTGCCCCCTGCCTTCTGGCTCTGGCTGTTGACTGCCTGCCTCCCTGCCTCTGGTGGGGGATGGGCCAGTCCGCTAAGGGCTAGCTCTCCTCTGGTATTTGCTCAGTCCTTTGTTCTGTGAGCGGGCCTGGCAGTGCCTAGGTTAGAGCTTTTTGTGGGAAGGTTTTCTCTCTCCCACGGTTTAGGTTGCTATTTCACGTTAGCTCCCTCAGATTGCCCTCAGGGCATTCAGGCCTGGTCCTTTCCCTAAGCAATGCAGCCTGCGCCTCCCTGTTCAGCCCCCGCTTGGTGGTGGCAGACCTGAGCATCTGGGGTACTTCTCTGCTGGGAGGTGCGGTTCAGTGTGTAATCTGTTTGTTTTATTTATTTATCTTTTCCTCCCTGTTATGTTGCCCTCTGAGATTCCAAAACTCCTCACAGACCCACCAGTGAGAGGGTTTCCTGGTGTTTGGAAACTTCTCTTTTATGACTCCCTCCCAAGGATGGGTCTCTGTCCCTAACTTTTTTGTTTCTCTTTTTATCTTTTATATTTTGTCCTTCCTCCTTTCAAAGACAATGGGCTGCCTTTCTGGGTGCCTAGTGTCCTCTGCCAGCTTTCAGAAGTTGTTTTGTGGTATTTGCTCAGCATTCAAACGATCTTTTGATGAACTTATGGGGGAGAAAGTGGTCTCCCAGTTCTATTCCTTTGCCATCTTAGGACCACTCTCTTCTTATATCTTCTTTATAGAACATTTTATTCTCTTTGGCTCTTGTTTTCTTGGATATTCAGGGGAGCCACACTGTGCTTCTTAAATCAGTTTCCTTGAGACCAGAAAAAGCTATTATGTCTGTTTCTTATCATTATGTTCATCGTTCTGCAGGAGCAACCTAGTGGTAAAAATCAGGTAATTTCTGAATCTGAGCACTACACTGAGAGTCTAGCTGTTTACTTCAGGATCTTTATCATAATTATTGACTTAAAAAACAGTCACAGCCTAAAAGTTGAGAGTTATGTTTTAGTTGGCGGGAATTTTTAAGACTTCAAGCCTGGAAGATAGCATCTCAAGCATGGAAGATAGTAATTCTTGGAGAGAATTTCTCTGAGGATGTGAGGAGAGAAGCCAGCTTGTATAGAAGCTATACAACAATAGGCAGGCAGTCTGAATATTAAAAGATTATTGCTCATTAAAGAAAACCAGATATCCCACTTAAGGAATTAAGCACTTTTCAGTATATATGAAGAAGCGAGAGTCTAGGGTCACCAAAATAATTTCTTTAATATGGATCTCAACTATACTTGGGCCAGTATTCTATGTTTTTCACATCCTGAGCTCCCTTGTGTTCAACATAGGGTGTGGCTTCAATGTGATGTCTGTTAGATCACAGGTATTCTCCTTCCTGAGTGCCCTTAGAACTCAGGAACTCACACTGGAGGACTAAAATCACTGATGACTATGACATCCTTGTTTATTGTTTGTTTTTCAGTTCCTAAATCATGTCCAATTCTTTGTGATCCCGTGAACTGCAGCACGCCAGGCTTTCCTATTCTTCGCTATCTCCCAGAGTTTGCTTAGATTCATATCCAATGAGATGGTGATGCTATCTAGCCATCTCATCCCCTGCTGCCTTCTTTTTTTGCCTTAAATCTTTCCTAGCATCAGGGTCTTTTCCAGTGAGTCAGCTCTTCTCATCAGGTGGCCAAAATATTGGAACTTCATCTTCAGCATCAGTCCTTCCAATGAGTATTCAGGGCTGGTTTCCTTTAGGATTGACTGGTTTGATCTTGCAGTCTAAGGGGCTCTCAAGAGTCTTGTCCAGCACCATAATTTGAAGACATCAATTACTTGGCACTCAGCCTTCTTTATGGTCCAACTCTGACATCCATACAGGACTGACAGAATTATAGCCTTGACTATATGGAACTTTGCTGACAAAGTGATGTCTCTGCTTTTTAATTTGATGTCTAGCATATTATCATAACTTCTCCTCCAAGGAACACATGTCTTTTAGTTTCTGGCTGCAGTCACCATCTGCAGTGATTTTGGAGCCAAGAAATCAAAATCTGTTACTGTTTCCACTTTTTCTCCGTCTATTTGCCATGAAGCGATGGGACCAGATGCCCTGATATTAGTTTTCTGAATGTTGAGTTTTAAGCCAGCTTTTTTACTCTCCCCTTTTACCCTTCCTAAGAGGCTCTTTAGTTCCTCTTCACTTTCTGTCAGTAGAGTGGTATCATCTGCATATCTAAGGTTGTTGATATTTCTCCTGGCTATCTTGATCCCAGATTGTGATTCATCCAGTCCAGTATTTTGCATGATGTACTCTGCATGTAAGTTGAGTAAACAGAGTGACAATATACAGCCTTGTTGTACTCCTTTCCCAATTTTGAACCAGTAAGTTCTTCTATGTAGGTTCTAACTATTGCTATTTAACCTGCATACAGGTTTTTCACAAGACAGGTAAGGTGGTTTGATATTCCTATTTCTTTAGGGAAGAAATTGTTAGAAATAATGGGGGATATTTAATCAAGATAAATAGGATAGCCTATCAGGAACATATAACAGAGATATTCATAATAAAACATTTAAATAGTTGATTCATTAAATTATAAAATAGATAATTTCACATTCATAGAAGGTTTTATGACACTTCTTTCAAAATTGGTAAAAGATCTAAACAAAGAATTCATGAAAACCATAGGAGATATGGAAAGCATGATCAGCCATTTTACTTTAATCACCATTTGTAGAACTCTACATCTTACTGCATATACACATGATAAATTACTAAGATTACAAATTTCAGTCTAAGAACTACATACTCTGACAGCAACAAATTTAAATGAACAACAACCAGAGATCTGGGAAAACCAATATTTTGGAATTCACAAGATACTTCTATTCAAATCATGAGTCAAAGTCAAATCTAAGGGGAAAATATTTTAAAATGAATGTCAATGAAAATGTAACTTATCAAAAAATTTTGGATGATGCTAAAGCTCTCTGAGTGGGAAACTTATTGATTAAATACTCATAATAGGAAAACGAAAGATCTAATTCCAACTATCTAACATTCCATTTTTAAGAAAATAGAGGAGAAAAAAAGAGCAAAGGAAAACCAAAGTAAATGTAAGGAAATTAAAGATAAGGTCAGAATCAACAAATTAGGAAACAAGCAGACAATATATAGAAAATAAATCAAGCCAAACTTCGTTATAAGAATTTTTACAAATTGACAAACTTCTGCCTAGATAGATCAAGAAATAAAACAGCAGAAAACACCAATATCGTCAGTAATAAGGAGCTATCAACATAAACACTACAAACACTAAAAGAATAATAATATTACTGTTAACAACTTTATGCCAATAAATTCAACAACCTATGTCAAAGGAACATATTCTTGAAGAATATATGGTCAGAATAGATGCTTCATGTGATTTCTATTCTCTTAAATTTTTTTGAGACTTGTTTTGGGGTCTAGCATGTGATCTATCCTGGAGAATGTCTCATGTGCATTTGAGAAAAATATGTATTTAGGCTACTTTCAAATGGAGAGTTTTATACACACACACACACACACATATATAATTTGGTAATATGTCACTTAAGGCCAGTGTTTCCTGATTGATTTTCTGTCTATTGATATAAGTGGGCTGTTAATATTCCCTGTTAATAATTTGTGTCTGTTAACATTTGTGTTATATATTTAGGTGTTTCTATGTTGGGTGCATCTATATTTACAATTGTTATGTCTTGTTCTTGGATTGAGCCCATGATCTTTATGTAATGTTCATCTTAATCTCTTATTACAATATTTGTTTAAAGTTTCTTTTATCTGATATAAGTATTGCTACCTTTACACTTCTATTTTCAATGGAGTACTTTTCTCTATCCTTTCACTTTCAGTCTGTGTGTGTCTTTAGATCTGAAGTGAATCTCCTGTAGGCAGCATATGTTTGTTGGCTCTTTTGTTTGTTTTTTTTAAATTCATTCAGCTACTGTCTCTTTTTTTAATATGTTTATTTATTTTAATTGAAGGTTAATTACTTTACAATATTGTATTGGTTTTGACATACATCAACCTGAATATGCCACAGGTATACACGTGTTCCCCATCCTGAACCCTCTCCCTCCTCCCTCCCTGTACCATCCCTCTGGGTTGTCTCAGTGCACCAGCCCCAAGCATCCAGTATCATGCATCTAAACTGGACTGGGGATTCGTTTCATATATGATATACATGTTTCAATGCCATTCTCCCAAATCATCCCACTCTATCCCTCTCTACAGAGCCCAAAGACTGTTCTATACTAATGCATATATATGGAATTTAGAAAGATGGTAACGATAACCCTGTATGCAAGACAGCAAAAGAGACACAGGTGCATAGAACAGTCTTTTGGACACTGTCTGTCTTCATTGGAGATTTAGTCTATTTGCATTTAAAGTACTGATAGGTTTGTACTTATTGCCATCGTCTTAATTGTTCTTGCAGTGCTTTTTAGTTCTTTTGTTTCTCTTTTGTTTATTCCTTTGTGACTTGATGATTACATTTAGTTTCATGCTTGAATGCCCTTCTCTCTTTTTTGTATGTAGCCATTGTAGGTTTTTGCTTTGTACTTATCATGAGGTTCATAAATATCTAACTGTCAATCTATCTAATTATCTATCTATCTATATGATTATTTTAATTTGATGATCTTTTCAATTTGAACATTAACATTAACATGTTCTCGTCTCACTCATGCTTTATACATTTGACCTCATATTTTATGCCTTTCTTGTTTTGTGAATCCTGTATCTACTTATTGTAGACATGAATGATCTTATTACATCTTTTAAACTTTCTAGTAACTTTATAAGTAGTTTATGTACTACCTTTGCTGCATATTTACCATCACCAATGAGAGTTTTTTTTCCTCTCATAATTTTCACATTTCTAGTTGTGTTTTTTTCCACTTAGAGTAGTCCCTTTAACATTTCCTGTGAAGCCACTTTGGTGGTGCTAAACTCAGCTTTTTCTTGTGTATAAAGCTATGTCTCCTTCACATATGAGTGATATCCTTGATGGGTAAAATATTCTTGGTTATTGGTTTTTTCCTTTTATCACTTTATATATTTTGTGCCACTTCCTTCTTGCCTGCAGTTTCTACTAAAAAAGTCAACAGACAGTCTTATAAGAATTCCCTTTTATATAACTGGTTGTTTTTCCCCTGCTGCTTTTAAGATTATTTTACTTTTGCCATTTTAGTTACAATGAGTCTTCATGTGAATCTCTTTTGATTGATCTTGTTTGAAACTCTCTGTGATTCCTAGACCTGGATGTCTATTCCCTGGTTAGGGAAGTTTTCAGCTCTTATGTCTTTAAATATGTCCTCTACCCCTTTCTCTCTTCTCCTTCCAGGATCCTTGTAATGCAAAGATTAGTATAGTTATACTGTCCTCATTCTAATATTCTTTTTCTGTTCAACTTTGATGATTTATACTTTATCTTCCAGTTCACTGATCCATTCCTCTGTATAATCTCAACTATGGTTGATTTCCTCTAATGGGATTTAAAAAAAAATTTTTTTTTGTATTCTTCAGTTTTGTTTGTTCTTTATATGTGCTAATATTTTTGTTAAACTTCCCACTGTGTTCATTCATTCTTCTCATTTCTTTTATCATTTTTGTGATCATTACCTTGAACTCTTTATTTTCTATGTTTTCCATTTCACTGTAGTATAATTGACATATAACATTAGTTTCAAGTGTACAATATACTGATTTGATATTTGTGTGTATTGTGAGAGTTGGACTGTAAAGAAAGCTGAGTGTCGAAGAATTGATGCTTTTGAACTGTGGTGTTGAAGAAGACTCTTGGAGAGTTCCTTGTACTGCAAGGAGATCCAACCAGTCACCGACTCAATGGACGTGAGTTTGAGTAAACTCCAGGAGTTGGTGATGGACAGGGAGGCCTGGCATGCTGCAGTCCATGGCATCGCAGAGTTGGGCATAACTGAGCAACTGAACTGAACTGTGAAATCATTACCCACTGTTCTTTTAACTGTTCTCCATAGTTCCACCATTTCCAGAATAATATAATTTTAATCATACCATATATAGCTTTTCAGTTTGGCTTCTTTCACTTAGTAATATGCATTTAAAATTTCTTCCAGAGCATAAAGAATCCACCTGCCAATGTAAGAGTTGTAGGTTTGATTCCTGGGTTGAGAATATCCCCTGGAAGAGGAAATGGCAACCCACTCTAGTATTATTGCCTGAAAAATCTCATGACAGAGGAGCCTGCCAGACTATAGTCCATGGGGTCACAAAGAGTCAGACATGATTTGAGCGACTATTCACACATGCACACATGCATGCTTGCCATGGCTCTTCATGCTTGATTTCTCTTCAACACTGAATAATATTCTATTGCCTGAATGTACTACAGTTGATTTATCTATTTATTGAAGGATATCTTGGTTGTTTCCAAGTTTGGGTAGTTATGAACAAAATGCTATATGCATCCATGTGCTGAGTTTTTTTGATGGACATTATTTTTCAGATCCTCTGAATAAGTACTAAGGAGTGTGATTATTGAATCATATGGTAAGAGTATGTTTAGTTATGTAAGGATTTGCCAAACTGTCTTTCAAAAGTGTGGCATGTTGAATTCTCATCAGTAATGTATAAGAATTACTATTACTCCACATGCTAACAGCACTTGGTATTGGTATTTTAGATTTTGGCCATTCTAATAGGTATGTAGTGGTGTCTCTGTTATTTTAACTTTAATTTCACTGTTGTCATATGACGTGGTGTATATTTTTATGTTTGTTTACCATCTGTATATCTTCTTTGATAAGGTATCTGTTAATAACTTTGGCCTATTTTCCAATCAGGTTGTTTGTATTCTTAAAAAGAAACAAAACTTATCGGAGTAGGGTTGATTTACAATTTTGAATTAGTTTCTTCTATATAGCAAAATGAATCGGTTATATGTATACATATATACACTTGTTTTTAGATACTGTTTCAATATAGGTCATTACAGATTATTTAGTAGAGTTGCCTGTGCTATCCAGTAGGTTCTTTTTTTTTTTTTTT
>SJYQ01014871.1:0-23065 GCA_006410935.1 Redunca redunca
GCCAGTAATACTCATGCATCCCGGCTTTATTCTTAGATTAAAAAAAAGGGGGGGAGGGGCCTACTTTCCTTCTAGCCACTGAAATGAGGCAAAATCATTTGTCTTTTAGCAAAACAAAAGTTAGGAAATTTTCTCCTAAATTCAGTAGTGATAGATAGTTCCAGAGTGTTTGCTAGCATCTGGCTGGTCCCCTCTGTAGTATCCTGAGTTGCTTACAACATTCATGTTAGGTCTTTTTCCTGTCCTCAGTGTCACTCTGAAGTGTCACAGAGAGACTGAAAGTTTACAAGGTAGAAATGCCGTCATCATACCTTTCAGCTGGAAACCTCTTACTCAGTTTGTCTACGACTATACTTCCTGTCTTCCCCACTGGTGCTCCTTCCGAGATCACTCATTCCTGTTAGTCATCTCCATCTCCCACCATCACACCCTGGGCTCAAACTCTTAGAAGTGCCTTTCCTTCCTCCCATTCATTTATCACTATTAAGCCAGTCACCAAGCCCTGCTGTTTTTCATAAGCCGAGGCCTGCATTGCTCAGATTTGTTATTTTCTTCTTGTTTGCCACCACTAAACTGAGGCCCGTCACCTCCTGTCCTGCCCCCTAGCTCCAGCAGAGCCACTGACACCAAAGCCCTGTGCCCACCACTCCCTGACACCTCTGCTCGGGCTCTAGTCCTTTCCTGAATGTTCCCCTTCCCCACTCCCAGTCAATTCAGTGCACGCCTTAAAGACCCAACCCCACTCTACTTGTGGTAAACTACTCTGAACTCTTCCAGGCCACAGTGAACTTTTACCTTTTTATAAATCTTGCTATATTTGAATTTAAAACACAATGCATGGTCCACTGTGGTAACATGTTGCAACTAAAGAAAACCAGCATACAGCAACTAAGACCCAGTGCAGCCAAAAATAAATAAATAGATAGAATGTGTTTATACTCTCCACTTTGCTGTTGTTCAGTCACAAAGTCATGTCTGACTCTTTTGCGACCCCATGGACTGCAGCCTGCCAGGCTCCCCTGTCCATGGGATTTCCCAGGCAAGAATACTGCAGTGGGTTGCCATTTCCCAAGTCTCCAGCATTGGCAGGCAGATTCCTTACCACTGAACCACAAGGGAAGCCCCTACTCTCTACTGCTGCTGCTAAGTCGCTTCGGTCGCAGTCTCTCACAAAAACTGAGGTAGGTATTATCCTGACTTTTTCAATATGGAAAGCTGTAATTTACTCAAGTCCATACAACTGAAAAATGACAGAGCTGGGACCCAAATCCAGAACTTGAGACCTCGGTCCTGTGGAAAGACTGCATGACGGAACAGAAGGCATAATATACATAAAGCAGTGCCGATCCAAAAAATACCTGCTCTTCCCTTCCCTTCATTTTCCCCTCTCACTGCACACACACGTACACAGTTCCCATCAGGTCCCAAATCCAATACTTTTTTCCCAATATATCTGCTTTATTCTCAGGCTTTTTTCATATATAAAAATCCTTGGCCAATATTTGGTCTTTATAAGAAGGAAGCTGAGTGATACAACTAGAGATGATAACATTAAGTGAAGTAAGTCAGACAAATACCATATGATATGATTTACATGTGGAATCTAAAATATGACACAAACGAACATATCTATGAAACAGAAACAGAGTCACAGACCGCTAACTGATGGTTGCCAAGGGAAAAGGGGTTGGGGAAGGGATGGAGTGGAAGGTTAGGATTAGCAGAGGTAAACTTTTATATAGAGAATGGATAAACAAAAACCTACTGTATAACACAGAGAACTATATTCAATATCCTATGATAAAACAGAAAAGAATATAAAAATGTAACGTGTAAGTAAATCACTTTGCTGTGCAGCAGTAATTAACAATTTTTTAAATCAACTATACTTCAGTTTTTAAAAAAGAAAGTTGAGATTCTCACATATACATGGTCTTCCTGTGGAGGCAGTAAATTAAAAACTAGTAAGTAGACAAGGTATTGGGGACCTTATCAACATGGAAGAAACCAATTACCTCTGAGAAAAGGTGATTTTCATCCAAATGTTTTGAAAGACCGTGACGTGAGCCAAGAATGAAACTGCGTTTTCTAATGAAGTCAACATATGATGAATGAGATCACCATATATACAAACACATCTTAAGACAAAATTGCTCCACAAATAAAATAGGACTTGACTATAGCCAGAATGGTGTTAAATTAAAACAAGGAGTGTACAGAAGGGCAACTGGGTGGGGTAGGGGGAGTCTGAGAGGCTGGTGGCCAACGAAAAAAGCCCAAATCCATGATGAGATGAAGAAAACTGGCAATACGTATCCAGCACCTTCCAGCGAGAAAGGAACTTGAACCTGGAGACAATGCACAATTTTTATCTGTAGCGTGCTTCTGATTGTGAAGTAGAATATTTAATAAAGCTTCCCATGTAGCTCAGTCAGTAAAGCATCTGCCTGCAATGTGGGAGACCTGGGTTCAATTCCTGGGTCAGGAAGTTCCCCTGGAGAAGGAAATGGCAACTCTCTCCAGTATTCTTGCCTGTTACAGTTCACAGGATCCCAAGAGTCGGACATGATTTAGCGCTCTTTCTTACCCTAAGTTAAAAATATTTCAATGCAGTTTGCTTCTGTTTGCTCTCAATTGCCCACAATATCTTTCTGATGACTCTTTTGGCATCATGAGTGTCTGGTCCTGGGAAAGGAGGAGCTCTGGATATGGGTCACAATCCCCTAGTATGAACTAGTTTAGCATTCTTGTTTGTTTACAGGTTAATCACTTAATATCATGGATGACATAAGTCTGGTCCCAAATGACACTCCTAGTTTAATGACCAAATTAGATTTTGGACCTGCAAAGCTGAGGTCCATTCAGCTTTGGAATGGACCATTCCATTCAGAAGAGAACTCTGGAATGGCAAGAAACAAACGGAACCTTGGTTTTAAGCTGCAGCAAAGCTTACTTTCATTTTGAGGCTAAACAGCTAAGGCTATAATAATGCATGACAGCTGAAGAGCATTTCAGTTTACAGATCACTTTCGAGACCTATTTGATTATCATGAAAACAAACTTACTATTGCTGTTTTAAGAAGAAAGTTTAGGTTTGTGACTTGACTAATGTCCAAGATTTAAAACCTAGGTATTCTTACTTCTGAAAGACTGTGTTCAACTTTGCTTCTCATAGTAAGGGTAGGATCACTAACTAGTTATGTCATATATATTTATTTGTAGGAGAGAGAATATTATTTCAGTGAAGGGAAATCTATCTTATCACCTTAGAAAAGATAAAGGTTTCAGCTTAAAGTTGGAGCTATGTTGAACTGTGGGAAGGACCTAATTTAGGGATTAGAAAAAGGATCAGCTAGATCCACAAAAACATACTCAACTGATTAAAAAATAACTATACTGTAAAATATACATGAAAGAAAAGTGAAAGTGAAAGTCACTCAGTCATGTCTGACTCTTTGCAACCCCACGAACTATACAGTCCATGGAATTCTCCAGGGCAGAATACTGGAATGGGTAGCTGTTCTCTTCTCCAGGGGATCTTCCCAACCCAGGGATTGAACCCAGGTCTCCTGCATTGAAGGCGGATTCGTTACCAGCTGAGCCACAAGGGAAGCCCAAAATATACATAACAGTTAACTATTTTAAGCATTTTTAAGTGTACAGTTCAGTGATACTGCTGCTGCTGCTGCTAAGTCGCTTCAGTCATGTCAGACTCTGTGCAACCCAGAGATGGCAGCCCACCAGGCTCCCCTGTCCCTGGGATTCTCCAGGCAAGAACACTGCAGTGGGTTGCCATTTTCTTCTCCAATGCATGAAAGTGAAAGTGAAGTCGCTCTGTCGTGTCCAGCTCCTAGCAACCCCATGGACTGCAGCCTACCAGGCTTCTCCTTCCATGGGAATTTCCAGACAAGAGTACTGGAGTGGGGTGCCATTGCCTTCTCCATCAGTGATACTGAGTATACTTAAAATACTATACAACCATTACCATCACTGGCCTCCATAACCTTTTCATCATTCCAAACAGAAACTTCATACTCTTTAATAATAAAACTCCACATTTCTCTCTTCCCCTGCCCCCTACAATCTCTATTCTACTACCTGTCTCTGTTCTGCTGCTGCTGCTGCTAAGTGGCTTCAGTCGTGTCTGACTCTGTGCAGCCCCGTAGACAGCAGCCCACCAGGCTCCCCCATCCCTGGGATTCTCCAGGCAAGAACACTGGAGTGGGTTGCCATTTCCTTCTCCAATGCATGAAAGGAAAAAATGAAAGTGAAGTCGCTCAGTAGTGTCTCTGCTCTAGGGACCTAATATAAGTGGAATCATACAGTAGTTGTCCTTTTATGTCTGGCTTATTTCACTTGGCATGTTTTTCAAGCTTCATCCATGTTGGAGAATGTGTCAGTACTTCATTCCTTTCTATGGGTGAATAATATTCCATTTAGTGGATGTTACCACACTTTGCTTATCCATTCATCTGGAGATCGATATTTGGATTGTTTACATCGTTTGGGCATTGTGAATAATGCTGCTGCAGACACTGGTGTACAAGTATCCATCTGCTTTCATATTTGGGGCATATACTCAGAAGTGAGTTACTGGATCATAATCTATGTTGAATTTTTGAGGAACTTCCAAACTTTTCTACAATGGCTGCATCATTTTACTCTCCCACCAGCAATGCATAAGGGTTTCAATTTTCCCACCTCTTGAACAATACATTATTTTCCATTTTAAAAAAAGTAATAGCCATTCTAATGTGTATGGAGTGGTACACCACTGTGGCTTTGATTTGCATTTCCTTAATGGAGAGTAACGCTAAACATCTTTACATGTGCTTATTAGCCATCTGTATATCTTCTTGAAAGGAATGTCTCTTCAAGTCCTTTGCCTATTTTTAAAGTGAGTGGCTTTTTGTTGTTGAATTTACACAACTGATTTTTGACAAAGGCTCAAAAGCAATTCAGCTAAGGAAGGATACTTTTCAACAAATAGTGCTGAAGCAACTGGACATCCATAGGTTAAAAAAAAAAAAGAATCTCAACCTAAACCTCACATCTTACATAAAAATTATGTCAAAATAAATCATGAACATAAGACTAATGCTTTTAGAAAATCATAAGGGGAAATCTTTGGGACCCAGAGATATGTGAGTGTTGCAGGAAGGGGGACCCCTTCCAGGGCCCGAAACTGGGCACTTATCTAACACTCGGAAATGAATTGTCTGAGGAGACACATGTGCTGACAAAGAAAGAGATTTTATTGGGAAGGGGCACCTGGGTGGAGAGCAGTAGGGTAAGGGAACCCAGGAGAACTGCTCTGCCACATGGCTCGCAGTCTCAGATTTTACCGTGATGGGATTAGTTTCCAGGTTGTCTTTGGCCAGTCATTCTAATTCAGTCTTTCCTGGTGGCGCACGCATCGCTCAGCCAAGATGGATGCTAGCGAGAGGGATCCTGGGAAGTGGACGGACACGCGGTGTCTCCTTTCGACCTTTCCCAAACTCTTCTGGTTGGTGGTGGCTTATTAGTTCCGTATTTCTTACCAGGATCTCCTGTCATAAAGCAACTCATGTGAATAGTTACTAAAGGGCCTGGCCAGGGTGGGCGGTTTCAGTCAGTGTGCTTTCCCCTAACACAAGGAGTTCTTACACTCAACACTGAAAGAAAGAAAATGGTAAATTGGAATGACTCAAAATTTTTGTTCCATGAAAAGTCATGTAAAGAGGAAAAGTTAGCTACAGAATGGGAGAAAATATTTGCAAACTACAGTCCAACAAATAATTAGTATCTAGAACATATAAAGAATTCTCACAAATCAACAGCTAGAAATTGGGCAAAAGACATGAACAGACACTGCACCAAAGATACACAGATGGCAAATGAGAACCTGAAAAAAATGTTCAATACCATTATTCATTATGCATAGCAGACCACAATGAGATGTCACTACACACCTATGAGTATGTCTAAAATGAAAAACAGTGACAAATCACGTACTGGCAAAGATGTGGAGAAAGTGGATCGCTCATACACTGCTGGTAGAAAGGTGAAATGGCAGACGCACTCTACAGAAAAGATTGATGGTTTCATATAAAACTAAACATGTTATTATCATACAACTGGACTCTTGGGCATCTATCCTGGAAAAATGAAAGCGTTAAGTTCCCACAAAAATCTATATATATTTGTAATCCTCCTCATGTGTCTGTTAGTTGCTCAGACCTGTCCAACTCTGCGACCCTATGGACTGTAGCCCACCAGGATCTTTTCTCCATGGAATTCTCCAGGCAAGTATACTGGAGTAGGTAGCCATTCCCTTCTCGAAGGGATCTTTCTGACCCAGGGATTGTACCCAAGTCTCCTGCATTGCAGGCAAATTCTTTACTGTCTGAGCCACCAGGGAAGCCCCTTTATTTGTAACTGCCCCCTACTAGAAAGAGCCCAGATGTCCTCTGAGGGGCAAATGGTTTAAACAAGACGTTGTACATGCATATAATAGAAAATGACTCGGCAATGAAAAGGAACAAAGGGATACATACAACAACCTGGATGAATCTCCAGAAATCTATTCTAAATAAAAGAAGTCAGTCCCCAAAGGTTACATACTATATTATTCCATTTATATAACATTTCTGAAATGGCAAAATTTTAGAACTAGAGAACAGATTAGTGGTCACTCCCTTTGGGAGTGAGGAGGGAGGAAAGTGGATGTGGTAATAAAAGCCCCAAAAGAGGAATCCTTGTGGTGATTTACTGCTACTGCTGCTGCTAAGTCACCTCAGTCGTGTCTGACTCTGAGACCCCAGAGATGGCAGCCCACCAGGCTTCCCCATCCCTGGGATTCACCAGGCAAGAACACTGGAGTGGGTTGCCATTTCCTTCTCCAATGCATGAAAGTGAAAAGTGAAAGTGAAGTCACTCAGTCCTGTCCGACTCCTAGCGACCCCATGGGCTGCAGCCTACCAGGCTCCTCCGTCCATGGGATTTTCCAGGCAAGAGTACTGGAGTGGGGTGCCATGTGGTGATTTAAGTGTTCAATATTTGAAGATGATAGTGGATATGCAAGCCTAAGCATGATAAAACGGTATAGAAGTAAACACACACACACACACAAATGAATACAAGTACAATGATCAACATCAATATTCTGGCTGTGATACTGCACTAGAGTTCTGCAATATGTGGTCCGGTGCCCCACCTTCACGCATGTTTGTGGAGTGAATGACTTACGAGGAAAAAAAGAAAAAAAAACAACCATGAAATGTCTGAAGACTTTCTGAAGACTTGAATCTAGTAGTGACTTAAATTGGGAAGTATCTGAAAGAAGAAAACAAACACACACACAAATGTTTTCCACTGTGGAAATAAACCATGTGCTCTATATTTTAAATCCTCTAAAGTGCAAAAATAAAAACATACCACTGCAATTCCAGCACTCAAATACAACCATTTTTAACTTTAATATTTCTTTGCATTCCTCCCCAGTCATGTTCCGTTCCTAGTTTTTGTTTTGTTTTGGCCGCGCCATGCGGGCTCTTATTCCCAGACCAGGGATCGAACTCGCGCCCCTTGAAGTGGAAGCGCAGAACCCTAACCACTGGACTGCCAGGAAAGTCCTGTTCCTACTTTTAAAAACATAACTACATTTATTCAGCAGTTACTATTTCGTGCCCTGCCTTTTACACTCACTGGCACAAAATAACCTTTTCCCGACACTGTTCTATATTTTCCAAAGACATTCTGAAAGGCTACGTTAAATTTCATGGTGGGATCGTTCACTTTAATTTCTTCCAGCAAGACTGCGGGATGCGCATCTCTGCGTAGAACGTTTGTCCCACAAAACTTTTAAACTACTTTCTAGAAGCGGACCACCAGCTCAACTTTAAAGTCTCAAGACGCAAGACGCCCCCTTCCATTACCCAACCGTGCTGGCTGACTTACCTACTAAACCCGGGTAGTCTGCACCTCCGTCCCTTTCCGAACTCCTGGGACCCTCTTGGCCGCCGTAGACGCATGATGACGTCAAGCGGCGTCGCGGCTGGTTTCCCTGGTGACGGTTGCCAGGACAGCGCAGGAAAGCGTCTGGAGAAGTGACTGAGCTTCTGCAGCTAGAGATGGGGAGCAGCGGAGCAAACACTGTAAGTGCAGGGAAAACTACAAAATGGTTCCGGCTGGAGTCAGGACAGCAAGTAGCAGCCAGGAGGCCTGGCCGGAGCCAGGGGTGTATACCTGTGTAAAGATTTATTGAGCTATACACTCACAATTTATATACTTTACTCATGTAAATTATAATTCAATTTGAAATTATACCTCAATTAAAAGCAGTAATTAGGGACTTCCCTGGTGGTCCAGTGGTTAGGACTCCGTGCTCCCAATGTAGGGGGCTCAGGTTCCATCCCTAATCAGGGAACTGGATCCCATATGCCACAACCAAAGATCCTGTATGCTGCAACTAAGACCTGGTACAGCCGAACAAATATTTTCTTTTAAAAAGCAGTAGTGCTATCTGAGCCCCATTCCTAGGAATTGATATTTAATTGGTCCAGGGATGTGCCACAGCACTGTTATATTTTAGGAGCTCCAGTCCATGGGGTCCCTGAGAGTCGGACACGACTGAGCGACTTGACTTTCACTTTTCCTTTTCATGCATCGGAGAAGGAAATGGCAACCCACTCCAGTGTTCTTGCCTGGAGAATCCCAGGGACAGGGGAGCCTGGTGGGCTGCCGTCTATGGGGTCACACAGAGTCGGACACGACTGAAGCGACTTAGCAGCAGCAGCAGCAGCAGGAGATTCTAATGTTTAGCTAGAGTCGACAGCCACTGCTTATAGGGATAGGAAGGAGTCAACTGTTGAGTCTGAGTAATGGGGAAGAGTATCCTGACGGCACAGTCAGGGATGGAAGGGTGTGTCGGGGGTGGGGTGGGGCGGTGACGCTCAGTACAGTTCAGCTGTGCCTTTCAGGGGATCTGAAGCGAGGGTGGGTCTTCCAAGCTTCCACATGGACACCTGCAAAGCTAAGCAGGAAACTCCAGGCTTGGGGGGTTGTAGACAGGGCTTACTATGAGTTGAGCACTCTTGAGAAAGAAGCACTTCGTAGAGTCTGCTTCAGCTCAGGCTTCTTTTCCTACTCCGAGGGCAAGATGGCAGAGGATGAAGGTTCACAGGACACCTTGAGGCTCCAGTTTAGAGCCATGCAAGAGATGCAGCGCAAAAGGTTACAAAAGCAGATGGAGAAACGGAAGGAACAAGAACTGAGCCTCCAAAGCAGAGGTGATGACCAAAAAGAGCCCCTGGAGATCTCTGATGGCCTCAGCGTCCTCCAAGCTGGGGAGCAGAACTCGAAAACCAGCTTTGAGCAGAGGTAAATGCAAGCTTGGACTCTCCCAAGGGCATTGCAGGGAGGTAGGGAAGATGGGGAGAATGACTGCCGACAGTTAGACAGTCTGGTTGGCCAGATGTGTGTTTATCAACTGAGACTCAAGAGGTTTTGACATAGAGATTGTTATTGAAGACTCTTGCATCTGATAGAGGGTCTGTGGGCCTATAGACATAATTTGGCATGAAATTTATTCAAAAACCATGTGAAGTCAAGTGGGAAATTTTGAAACTCATCAAGGTGTAGTTTATTCACTTGGATTTTGTCTTTCAAGAAAGAAAAAATTGCTTTTTGAGGAGCCAGTTGTATGGTTCTGATGACTCAAGATGATCACTGCTCCAAACCTTATCTGAGACTGTTCTGCCCCAATTTCCCTTTCCTGACACATAAGGACACATAAACCTACCTCTCATAAAGAAGCACTTGATGGATTCCTTGCTTTTATATAGTTGGTGAAAAGGGTGAAGAGTCCAAAATCTTCTCATTTTGCTCTAAATTTGACAGTGTCACACAGATGCAGTGATTTATATAGGCTATTAGAAGCAGAAGTCTTGACTGATACAAAAGTTTGCTAGCCATTTTGCTAAAAAAAAAAACAATCAGCAGTTGTTGAGCTATCTCTTTGCTTCTGGTTTCACCCAGAATCTATTCTCCATCTACAAATTCTACTTTTCATGGCTTCTCAGTTTTCACAATGTTCTACTGAAAAATGCTAATTAGAAAAAAGTAAGATGTCAATAATTGAAAAATTCATAGGGCTCCTAAATATTAGATCTAAGTTAACCCCAGACCGATTTCCAAATGATCTTTCCCCAAGTCGGAGAAAGTGGAATTTGTGGATACTTGAGCTGTTGGTATTCAACAATATTATTAATAATATCCATTATCTAATAATTAGTTGAGCTTCCCATGTGGCTCAGTGGTAAAGAATCTGCCTGCACTGCAAGAGAACCAGGTTTGATTCCTGGGGCGGGAAGACCCTCTGGAGAAGAAAATGGCAACCCAGTCCAGTATCTTGCCTGGGAAATCCTGTGGACAGAGGAGCTTGGTGGGCTACAGTCCATGGGGTCATGCCGGGGTTCAGCCCCTGCAGGATCCAGGGAAACCTGAAGGAGAAACGGCGTCGGCAACCGATTTAGAGAGAGAAGGAAAGAATGTTATAGGTAAGAAAATAGAGGAGAGAAGAAAGGAGGCTGATGTTCTTGGTTTATAAAGAAAGTCAATAAAGTCTCAAGACAAGAGACTTGCACCGTCTACATGAGGCCACAGGTGCCCTCCCGGTCTCCCGAGGGAGTGAAGGCGCAGGGCACCTTCCCGTTCAGGTCTTAGAAACCCAGGCAAATAAGTAGACATGGCGGACTTCTGTACTCCAGATGGGAACTAGCCTGAAAGAGACAGTAAGAGGAAAATGATTGACA
The DNA here is from genome assembly GCA_006410935.1 of Redunca redunca. Taxonomy (NCBI): domain Eukaryota; kingdom Metazoa; phylum Chordata; class Mammalia; order Artiodactyla; family Bovidae; genus Redunca; species Redunca redunca. The sequence continues at coordinate 10,794 of SJYQ01014871.1, forward strand.
CAAGGAGATCAAGCTGCTTTGATGAGCAAGATCCATAGCTTTATTTTTAAAGGGTACTTATATACTTTTTTTTTATATACATAGAGGGAAATGAAAGACGCAAGGTTCATACAGAGTCAGCCCAACATTCCAGCAGTATTGCCCTTATCGAAACCAGGATTTTTCTGCATACCTTTTCCACAAAAGATGTTGTGTACAGTATCTTCTGGCCTTGGAGGCCTGTGAATATTTTATGACCCTCTTTTGATAAAGGCTGCTCAACCAGAAAACTTATTTTCCCTCAAAGTGTTTTTTTCTTTATATTTCTAATCTATGTCAGCCTCAGAAAATGCCAAACAGAGTTACGTTTTTCACAGAGCAAAGGTGCAGTGAGTTACAAGAAAGAACCAATTAGCTCAAAAGTCTGATATGGTTAAATTCAAGGCTACACTTGTTTTTCTAGCATTCTCACTATGGTAACTAATGCATTCCCAGGTGCACAGTGGATAAGAGATATGGGAACTTAGCAACAAGCATTGGCCCAATAATGAAATCCTACATCAGCACTAGCACTACTCTAACAACTTTTAACTCTTTCAAAGGCTCTATGTTTTAGGCTTTTTGTGCCTCTCACAGGTGGGAGGCTGTAAATAATCACATGCGTAGCTGTAAGAGTCTGGATATACCTGCTGAGCAAGCTAGAATGCTAACAGAGGGGATTTGATTTGAAATATTCCTCTCATGTCCAGGAGACTTATTAGCTAGAGCCCTAAGTTGATTTTCTCCAGAGAAAGGTGATCAGACTTAGCCCCCTGTTAATGTCAGAGGAGTTGGTGAAAGTCATGAAACAGTAAAACAGATAGATTCTGGTTCTGGGGTAGATGCTCGAGAAAGCCTAGGGAGCCCCTTGAGTTCTGAAGCCTTGCTTAACAGTTCTCTTCCACATGACCCTGTCATGGGTGGGATCTCCTGTGGCGGCTCCCAGCAGGGTCACAAGAAAGTTGGACATGACTTAGCAACTAAACAAAACAACAATAATATACTGTTACTTTTGAGCTTCCCAATTGGCGCTAATGGTAAAGAACCAGCTTGCCAATGTAGGAGATGTAAGAGATGCAGGCTCAATCCCTGGGTCGGGAAGATCCCGGGAGGCGGGCATGGCAACCCACTCCAGATTTCTTTCCTGGAGAATCCCATGGACAGAGGGGCCTGGCGGACTACAGTCCATAGGTTGCAAAGAGTTGGACAACTGAAGCAAATGAGCAGACACACATGCATAATTACTATAACTTATTTACTTCCTGAGCAACTGCCTTCTATGGAGCCTAATGATAGAAACAATCACAGACCCATCAATCACATGTTTCTCCTGCTTTAAAGTTCTGAAAAAAAGTTGCAAGACAACGTAAAACAGGCAATACCAGTCGCCTATTCTGATTTCCTGTTGGAGGAGCCTGTTGGGCAACAGTCCATGGGGTCGAAAAGAGTCGGACGCGACTGAGTGACTCTTTTTTTTCTTTCTTTCTTTAACCCGAGACCCAGAGCCCTGGCCTCAACTTAAGGCTTAGACAATCCTCTTTGGTCTTCTAATTGTTGTTCAGTTACTCAGTCGTGTCCAACTCTTTGTGACCCCATGGACTGCAATACGCCAGGTTTCCCTGTCCTTCACCATCTCCCAGATGCTCCATGTTGCTCAAACTCATGTTCATTTAGTCAGTGATGCCATCCAACCAACTTGTCCTTTGTGGTCCTCTTCTCCTCCTGCCTTCAATCTTTCCCAGCATTAGGGTCTTTTCTAATGAGTCAGTTCTTCACATCAGGTGGCAAAAGTATTGGAGCTTCAGCTTTAGCCTCAGTCCTTCCAATGAATATTCAGGGTTGGTTTTCTTTAGGATTGACTGGTTTGATCTCCTTGCAGTCCAAGGGACTTGATTTCAATACTACAGTTCAAAAGCATCAATTCTTCAGCGCTCAGCTTTCTTTACAGTCCAACTCTCACATCCATACATGACTACTGGAGAAACCACTGCTTTGACTAGACAGATCTTTATTGGGAAAGTAATGTCTCTGCTTTTAATATGTTGTCAAGGTTTGTCATAGCTTTTCTTTTAGGGAGCGTCTTTTAATTTCTTGGCTGCAGTCACTATCCACAGTGATTTTGGAGCCCCCCCAAAATAAATCCTCTCACTGTTTCCATAGTTTCCCCATCTATTTGCCATGAAGTGATGGGACCAGATGCTATGATCTTTGTTTTTTTAATATTGAGTTTTAAGCCAGCTGTTTCACTCTCCTCTTTCACCATCATCAAGAGGTTCTTTAGTTCCTCTTTGCTTTCTGCCATAAGGGTGGTGTCATCTGAGTATCTGAGGTTATAGATATTTCTTCCAGCAATCTTAATTCCAGGCTGGGCTTCATCTAGTCCAGCATTTAGCATGATGTACTCTGCATAGAAGTTAAATAAGCAGGGTGAATATAAGCAGAGAAGTGAAAAAAGAATAGAAGTTAAATAAGCCTTGATCTACTCCTTTCCCAATTTTGAACCAGTCCATTGTTCCATATCCGGTTCTAACTATTGCTTCTTGACCTGCATACAGGTTTCTCAGGAGGCAGGTAAGGTGGTCTGGTATTCCAACCTCTTTAAGAATTTTTCCACAGTTTGTTGTAATCTACACAAAGGCTTTAGCATAATCAATGAAGCAGAAGTAGATGTTTTTCTGGAATTCTATTACTTTTTCTATGATCCAATATGCAAGTAAAACTAGAGGGCCTTCCCTGGTGGTCCATTGGTTGAGGCTTTGCCTTCCAGTGCAGGGGCTGCAGATTCCTGTTGGAAAACTAAGATCACACATGCCTCGGGGCCAAAAAAATAAAACAAAAAAGAGAAGCAGGGCTTCCCTTGTGGTCCAGTGGGTTAAGAATCAGCTTTCAATGCAGGGGACACTGATTCAATCCCTGGTCCAGGAAGATCCCACATACTGTGGGGCAACTAAGCCCATGCACCACCACTAGAAGAAAGCCTGCACACAGCAACCAAGACCCAGTGCAGCCAAAAATTTTAAAATAAAAAATTTTAAATTATAAAAAACACAGAAGCAATATTGTAACAAATTCAATAAAGACTTTTAAAAATGGTCTGCATCAAAAAATCTTTAAAAAATTAAGACTATAAATTTCCTTGTAAGTATCACTTTAGCTGCTGTTCACAAATTTTCAGATATGTTGCTTCTACAGTCAATCCATTCTAAATGCTTCATAATACACATTATGATTTCTTCTTAACCCATAAATAATTTAGCAGTGTGTGTGTATGTGTATGTTTGGTTCCAAGCATATGACAACTTTGGAGTTCTTTTCTGAATTTTTGCCCTTTTTTAGTATTGATTTCTAATTTTAGATAATTAATATTAAAGAAAATGGTCTGCATAATGCTCATTATTTGGAGTTTGCTAAGAATGCCTTTGAAGCCTACAATACATTTTTATGCATGTTCCATAGATGCTGGAGCAGAGTATGAATTCTCTGGGCAGGGTTTTATGTAGCTCTGTGGAACCCCGAGTAAACCATAGCATTCAAAGCTTGTTGCTCCTTTCACTTATGTGCATGTGTCCTTGATCATTGTTTTGAGAACAGTATGCTAAAAATCTGCTCATTGAGATTCCCCTCAATTCCTCATTCCTGTTTTATACAGACCAGTTCTAGCCACCACCCAGTACCCAGCCAGGGACAACAAAACTGGGCCATGGAGGCCTGAGCCCCCTGTGATTCTGCCTTTCCCTTACAGGGTGCTTGAAGATGAAATTGAACAGCTTCGGGATCAACTCAGAGAAACAGTGGATGAGAATGGGCGATTATATAAGTTGCTAAAGGAGAGGGACTTTGAAATCAAACATCTCAAAAAGAAAATAGAAGAAGACAGATTTGCCTTTACAGGTAACTGCACCGCTATTATGACAGTTCCTACCCTGCAGTCCAGGTAGGCTGGCCCAGCTGCCATGGAGCCTACAGGGCAGACAAACAGCAAGTTCCAGAGGGCAGATGTGAAGAGAGTGCAAGGGTCAGCTGTAATCAAGCTTGTCCAGATAAGTCCCAGAAATGAGGGATGGGGAGAGGAATGGAGCAGGCAGGGTGGGCCAGCATGCCAGGAATCGGGAGCAGCAGAAGCAGAGGACAGGCTTTCCAGGCAGTGTGGGTGAGCCCGCTGGGACTCATGACGGTTCTCCACGGCATCTGCTGCACGTTCGGTGGGCTGATGGCATCCGTTCTATCTCGATACTTTGGCTCAAACATGGACGTGAAAAAAGCCCCAGGAAAAGTAGGCATTTACTCTATACCTCTTGCTGTCACTGGGCCAGAAGGGTAGACAAGACAGGGAATTTGGCTGTTCCCGGGGGATTTCCTGGAATCCAGCAGCATCTAGAATGGACCTTGTCTCTTCAGGTCTGGCTTGGACCTTGGCTCTGCTGCTTGAGACCTTGACCCCATGGGCCTGTTAGGGACCTTGGGTATGTTAGCCCTGTGGGTATGGACTGGACATTGACCACTGACTCTGTGGTTCTAAGCTAGACCTTATTCTTACACATTTGGTGGAGACCTTGGCCCTGGCTGTCCTCTGCTCCATGCACTGAGCAGTTCCCAGGTGGCTGACTAAGAAAGTACAAAGTCGGTGTCACCAATTACAGAGGGCAATAGGCCTCACCTGGCATCTGCCAGAGCGTCCCCCTCTGCCTTTGCTAGTAAATGCCCTTAAAAGTAGGTGTACCCAGAGGACCAGTGCTGAATTAAAAAGCAAAGAGGATTTGGTATCTTAACTCTTATGCCTCCCTCCATTCTTTGGCCTTTTCTGTCTAAAATAAAGCTATACTGAAGAGAAGGTAACACCTAACCTGGCTTGGGTTTCAGATGCAAAGGGGCAGCTTTTGCAAGGCTGTCTCTCAAGGCTGAGAGGCTCCAGGGGGAGAGGAGGTGCCTTCATGTTTTGAATAGGAAAGTTTGACAGGCTCAGTTCATGTTTTTAAACCAGGCTGCTGACAGCTGATAAACTGGTTTTCCTTTGGCTGCATTTTTCGTGTTTGCTTTAGTTTTTCCATTTCTTTGTCATCAATTCTTTGATGATTGCACTAGTGCTTACAACACACATAACTTTCATGGCCTATTTAGAAATATTATTTTACCTCTCAAGTGGGATGAAGAAACTTTACCACCATATGGATCCCTTTACCCTCCCCCTTACAGTACAACTCTTAAGTATTGTATCTGTATATGTTGAAAATCTCATCAGAGAATGCTATCGTATTTGGTTTCAACCATTATACGTGAACCGTGAACTTCCAGATGTTGGATTTAGAAAAGGCAGAGGAAGCAGAGATCAAATTGCTCACATCTGTTGGATCATCGGAAAAGCAAGAGAGTTCCAGAAAAACATCTACTTCTGCTTTATTGACTATGCCAAAGCCTTTGACTGTGTGGATCACAACAAACTGTGGAAAATTCTTAAAGAGATGGGAATACCAGACCACCTGACCTGCCTCTTGAGAAATCTGTAGGCAGGTCAGGAAGTATGTTAGAACTGGACATGGAACAACAGACTGGTTCCAAATAGGAAAAGGAGTACGTGAAGGCTGTATATTGTCACCCTGCTTATTTAACTTATATGCAGAGTACATCATGAGAAACGCTGGACTGGAGGAAGCACAAGCCGGAATCAAGACTGCTGGGAGAAATATCAATAACCTCAGATATGTGGATGACACCACCCTTATGGCAGAAAGCGAAGAACTAAAGAGCCTCTTGATGAAAGTGAAAGAGGAGAGTGAAAAAGTTGACTTAAAACAACATTCAGGAAACTAAGATCATGGCATCTGGTCCCATCACTTCATGGCAAATAGTTGGGGAAACAGTGGAAACAGTGACAGACTTTATTTTTCACTGCAGATGGTGACTGCAGCCATGAAATTAAAAGACGCTTGCTCCTTGGAAGAAAAGCTATGACCAACCTAGACAGCATATTAAAAAAGCAGAAACATTACTTTGCCAACAAAGATCCATCTAGTCAGCGCTATAGTTTTTCCAGTCATCATGTATGGATGTGAGAGTTGGACTATAAGGAAAGCTGAGCACCAAAGAATTGATGCTTTTGCACTGTGGTGTCGGAGAAGGCTCTTGAGAGTCCCTTGGACGCAAGGAGATCCAACAGTCCATCCTGAAGGAAATCAGTCCTGAATATTCACTGGAAGGACTGATGCTGAAGCTGAAACTCCAATACTTTGGCCACCTGATGTGAAGAACTGACTCATTTGAAAAGACCCTGATGCTGGGAAAGGTTGAAGGTGGGAGGACAAGGGGACACAGAGGATGAGATGGTTGGATGGCATCACCAACTCAATGGACCTGAGTTTGAGTAAACTCCAGGAGTTGGTGATGGACAGGGATGGCGTGCTGCCATCCATGGGGTTGCAAAGAGTCAGACACGACTGAGCAATTGAACTGCACTGAATTATATTAATACATATTTTAAAGAACTTAACAATATAAAATATTCTATTCACCGAGATATTTTAGCATTTCTGTGCTTGCCCATTTACTGCTGCCCCTATTATCATGGGGTTGGCAGCTTCAAGAGTGGGGCTCGGGCTTCCCTGGTGGCCCAGTGATAAAGATTCCACCTGCCAATGCAGGAGACACCAGTTCAATCCCTGATCCGGGAAGATCCCACATGCCTCAGAGCAATTAAGCCCATGCACCACAACTATTGAGCCTGTGCTCTAGAGCCCAAGAGCCACAACCACTGAGCACAGGTGTTGCACCTACGGAAGCCCGTGCATCCTCGAGCCCACGCTCTGCATCAAGAGAAGCCGTCGCACTGAGAAGCTGGGAATCACAACTAGAGAGTAGCCCCTGCTTGCTGCAATGATGAAGACCCAGCACAGTCAAAAATAAATTAATTAAAATTATCTTTAAAAATAGTGGGGCTTATCTGGAGACAGAGTTGGGAAAGAATAAGCAAAAGAAGGATTTCCCCCATTCGCTCTGAGCCCACTTCCTGCCCTTTGGACGAGAGAGGGCAGATCACTTTGACCTCTTTCTGATGTCTAGTTCCAGGATTTGTAATGCTTTTGTGTCCTAGGAGGGAAACATAACCACAAAACTCACCACTGGACCATCTGTACTTCTAGGTTTCGTTTCCTTCCCCAGGTTCTTTCTCCTCACGTGTCCTCATCCTCTTCAACAGACATGAGGTGGCCGAGGTCAGCTACTCCTTATTTCCCCAGTCACTGCCTGGCCCAGGTCAGCAGCGGCAAGCTTGTTCAAACATGCAGGCCTGTTGTTTTTAATGGACCTCGCCGTTTCCCTTCATTTTAGGGACGGCTGGTGTGGCTGGGGATGTGATTGCCACCAAAATTGTCGAGCTGTCCAAAAAGAACCGGGTGCTGATGGCAGAGTCCGAGGGTGCGAAGACCAGAGTGCGGCAGCTCAGCAAGCGCATCCAGGAGCTGGAGCAGGAGGTGAGGAATCTCAGGTGTCCCTGCCCTGGGGGGTCCTCACACCCCGCGCCACTGCTCCAGAGAGGGAATGCACTCATATGCTTTGGGTCCTTCGCAAGGACTTTGGGTCAGTGTTTGCCCTGAGTCCCTCAGTCTGTCACATCCTGAGAGGGGACTGTTGGGAAGCAAGGAGGAAGCAGGCCTGGAGAGGTAACCCAGCACACTGGAGAGGATGCAAGCCTGGAGCCTGACCACCCAGGTGTGAATGTCAGCTCCACCACCGACTTGCATTGTGACTTTGAGCCAGTTACAGTCCCCCTGTGCCTCAGTTTCCTCCACCTGTCACACGGCAGTGATGATGGTGCTCACCTCAAGGTTTTCTGAGGATTAAATGACTTAATGTTGTAAAATGCTTAGAACAGAGCCTAGCAGGTAGTTAGCACCAGAAAGATGTTAGATACATGATCAGGGATTCTGGCTAACTTGAAGCTAGAACCAGGAACATTCCATCAGTTCGTCCCATGTTCATCCACCTTCCCTCTCTGCTGCCCCTACCCTCTCACAGCTAATCATAAACGCCTCCAGCTGAGCAAGGGCATAGCCCCAGGGGCTCATGGTCCTTCAGGAGCTAGAATGAACCTACGTGCATAGCTTCTCCTTATGTGGCTGGAGGAGCTGAGGCTGGCAGAGGTTAAGAGGCTTTCTCAAGTCACACAGCATGTGGTGGTGCCAGACTTCAAATCCAATTCTGTTGTTCTCCGAAACCCTCCTCAGTCATTATACTTGGCATTGCATTAGAGCTTCTTTATTCTACAACGAATTTTTTTTTGAGAACCATCGCAGGCTCTGTGCCAGGCCCTGGGGAGACTGTGAGGAGCAAAATAGGCCTGATTCTTTTCCTCCTGGAGTCAGACCAGCATCAAGGGCCCCTTCAAGGAGGTAGCATGTGCAGTGGGTCCCTGGAGGATGAAAAGGGGCCAGACTCAGAGGGTTGAGGCAGGGGCCTCCAGAAAGAGGACCCAGCAGGTGCAAAGGACCTACATATGGATAAAGGCCTGAAAGAGGGCCAATGTGGCCAAGCATGGAGCGAGGTGAGGTCAAACAGGTAGGGGGGCAGGTCGTGCCCAACCATGTCAGACAGGGGTGGTCTTGGTGTGAAGGACACCTGGGAAGCCCTTAAAGGGTCAGTTGACTGTCTGTATATAGCAGTGGTCTTGGCCACCAGGCCACAAGCCTGTCGGGCAGGTTTCTTAGCATCTCTGACCTTGTTTCCTCGAGTGTAAGGTGAAGTCCGTAATTCCTTTTCTGTCTCCCAGGCTGTTGTTAAGATGCAGACCATGGCTGCAGAATCATTATTTATTAAGCTGTTCATGAATCCTAGGGCTGTCCCACTCTGTGACTGGGGAATGGGGCAAACAATCAATTAAACCCTTTCCGATCGCAGAGCAGCTTGTAAAGGACAGTTGTTCCATTAGTGGGCCTTAAAGTGAGCTGAAGAGATAGGCTACTGAGATCAGTGACCGCACATCCGACGGCAGTACCAGAGCACTTCCTGCAAGGTGCCACAACCCCCGAGCAGAATTAAATATTAAGTGCCAGTTTTGCTTTTTCAGCTGCAGATAGCCCAGGCCAGGCTGCCAGCCAAGGGACCCACTGACGTGGGAGCCAAGCCACCAAGGACCCAGATGGGAGACAGAGTCTTGGTATGAATTCCCTTCTGTGCTGGGGCGTGTGTGAGGCAGCCATGGGCCTGGGCCTCCCCTCTTCCGTGGGGGTGCAGGTGTCTCTCTCCAGGGCCCACTCCACCCCACTGCTGAGCCGGTGCCACCACTGCAGCAGCATCCTCAGGGTACCCATCAGGGCACAGTGACCAAGTCTGCCATTTGAGGCCAGGAAGGCCCCAGGGAAGGCTAGTGAGGGTCTAACTGATTTAGTTCCCAGACAGGGAGGTCAGCAGGGGCCTGGGGACCCTGGAATCCTAGAATTTAAGGATCAGGAGGGAAGGCCTGGTGTAGCTGGCCTCCCGCTCTCAGCCCAGCCATGAAGGATCTCCATCACAGCCTCCTCACTGGGGAGACATCCAGCCTCTGCCTTACCCCAGGGACAGGGAGCTCACTCTTCCTCAATGGAACCCTGGTTTTGGAGGGAGGCAGTCCATATTGTGGGAAGTCTTCCCTTGGTGGAACTCCAAATCTACAGAGTAAAAGTGATTGCTGGGAATGGGGGCTGTTTCCAAGATTCCATTTTTACTTAGCCAATGAGCCTCCATGAAACCTAGAACATGGGAATTACAACTCCATGAAAGGAAAGCAGTCTGACCCAGTGGGCTACTGGATAGAGGCATCAGACCCAAGCCAGACAATAAACAGCTCAGAGTCTCAAGAACAGGCTTCCCAGGTGGTTCAGTGGTAAAGAACCTGCCTGTCAATGTAGGAGACAGAGGAGATGTGGGTTCAGTCCCTGGGTTGGGAAGATCCCTTGGAGAAGGGGCATGGCAACCCGCTCCAGTATTCTTGCCTGGAGAATCCCCATGGACAGAGGAGCCTGATGGGCTACATTCCATGGGGTCACAAAGAGTCAGACATGACTGAGCAACTGAGTACACACTCAAGAATACCCCAGGAGGCCTCCCCACGGTTTTGTTGTTTTTTTTTTTTTTTCCTTTTTGGCTGCACCACATGGTTTATGGGATCTTAGTTCCCTGACCAGAGATTGAACCTGGGGCCCCAGGAGTGAGAGCACCAAGTTCTAATCACTGGACAGCCAAGGAAATCCCCCCATCGTTTTCTTAAGCCAAATGAGTTGGTGAAATGGAATCCAAGCCTCAGTATGCCCAGTTCAGTGCCCCCTTTTCCACCCAATCTTCCCTGTCGTCTATGATTTAGGGTCAAGCCACTTCATGGCTGTCTCAAGGAGAATTCAGTCCTCTCCTCACTGTACAGTGATGGGCCCCTCCATGTACAGGGTGACATATCTCTCGAAGGCTAGTCTTGTGTAGACCTGTCTCATTGCTAGGGAGGCAGTGAAGGGGCTCCGCCCTCAGTGGGAGCCAGACTGGGTGTCATTCAGCACTTTTCCCAGCTCTAGGGGATGCTGCTAAGCTGCCCCATGTACATCCACATCTCTGACTGGGTGGGAAACTGCTCATTCGGTCACTTGTTGAGCCTGATGGAATTTTCTGTAACACAGAGAATCAAAGACCAGCCATTGTCCATAAGGAGGTTCAATAGGGGCGATGAGTAGGCATACTGAAGGATGGAGGTGGGGACAGGGCCCTCAGGGAGAGGCCCCTGGCTCGGAGTTCACAGAAGGAATGCACTCCACCCCAGGCAGCCAGGAGGTGGGATGGGCAAGGGCTTCCTGAGGTGGCCTTGCTGGAGTAGGAAGGTAGGGGTGGCCCTTCTAGCAGAAGCAGCGCGAGCTCAGAGCAGGAAAGCGTCACTGTTCCTATTCTGTTTGTTAGCTGGGCATCAGTTAGACAACATTTGGCTGCAGCCCAGGGCCCATGAGGAGGAAGAGGGGAACATAATCCAAACAAAGCTGGGATGGGGTCACCTGTGGAAGGAAGCCTTGACAGTAGCTGGAGGAGGAGGTCCAACTTCATTCTCTGGCAGCAGGGACCTGGGAGGTTTCTGATGGAAGCGTGGGTGGTGGGCTTCGGTCTCCACTCCTCAGGATACGAGTTCCCAGGGTCCAGCCCCCGCAGGATCCAGGGAAACTCGAAGGAGAAATGGCATTGGCGAATGAATGAATGAATGAGAGAAGAATAGAGGAGAGAAAGAGGCTGATGTTTCTTGGTTTACACAGAAAATCAATAAAGTCTCAAGACAAGAGACTTGCACTGTCTACATAAGGCCACAGGTGCCCTCCTGGTCTCACAAGGGAGTGAAGACGCAGGGTGCCTTCCTGTTCAGGTCTTAGAAACCCAGGCAAATAAGTAGACATGGCGGACCTCTATGCTCCAAGGGATCAGCCTGAAAAAGAGAGTAACAGAGAGAAAGAAAGAAGAAAAGAAAAAAGAGGGAGAGACAGGGGGTGACTAAGCTTCTTCAAGCGAGGCCCATTATTTTGTTTTCAAAAGGGACTTTTATACCTTAACTTGTACATAGAGGGAAATGAAAGACGCAAGGTCATACAGAGTCAGCCCAAACATTCCAGCAGTTTTGCCCTTATCGAAACCAGGATTTTTTCTGCAAACCTTTCCCACAAACGATGTTATGTACATTATCTTCTGGCCTTGGAGACCTGTGAACATTTTATGACACTCTTTTGATAAAGGCTGCTCAACCAGAAAACTTATTTTCCCTCAAAGTGTTTTTTCTTTATATTTCTAATCTATGTCAGCCTCAGAAAATGCTAAACAGAGTTACATTTCTCATCGAGCAAAGGTGCAGTGAGTTACAAGAAAGAACCAATTAGCTCAAAAGTCTGATGTGATTAATTTCAAGGCTACACTTGTTTTTCTTACATTCCAACTATGTTAACTAATGCACTCCCAGGTGCACAGTGGATAAGAGATATGGGAACTTAGCAACAAGCATTGGCCCAATAATGAAATCCTACATCAGCACTACTCTAATAGTTTTTAAGTCTTTGAAAGGCTCTATGTTTTAGGCTTCCCGTGCCTCTCACAGTTGGGAGGCTGTGAACAATCATATGCGTAGCTCCAAGAGTCTGGATAAACCTGCCAAGCAAGCTAGAATGCTAACAGAGGGGATTTGATTTGAAATATTCCTTTCATGTCCAGGAGACTTATTAGCTAGAGCCCTAAGTTGATTTTCTCCAGAGAAAGGTGGTCGGGGATAGCCCCCT
>SJYQ01014874.1:0-11909 GCA_006410935.1 Redunca redunca
TGTCTTTATTAGAACAAACAGATGTATTTCAATACTTGAAAATATTTTGCAGTTAGAAAAAAGTGTAATGCACACATAAAAATTCATCGGCAATTATCCAAGGTTATCTTCTCAGATCTCTGACAATCTATTCAATCATAGTTTAGAATGATTATTTTATTTCACTACAATGACAAATTAGATGGTGAGTATATGAAGAGCAGAGAAGAATCTGATACTAGAAGTAAAGGCACTGACAACATAAAAAGTGACAGCTGACAGTTTCATGGCAAGAAAGGAAACATGACATTTTTAACTTAGAGTTGAACGATGAGTAGAAATTTCTAAGATGAAGAAATAGGGAAAAGTGTTACATACAGGGAAAGCATTATATGTAAAGACAAGGGACATGAAAGGTCAGAGCACATGATAAATAAAGAGTGGCAAGTATGTCATATTGATGGAATGGATGGTAGTAAACAAGGAGAAAGGAGAGATGGCTGCTAGTATGAAAAGGACTGACTGAAAATGAAGAGCATTTTATGCTGTGCAATGGAGTTGGAATTTCATTCAGAGACAATAAGGACACAAAAAATTGCATTCTCAGTTTGCTGTGAATATTGATCAGTATGCCCCTCCTTGCATGCAAAAATTGGCAGGAGGTCTAAAATGGCCTTAAGTAAACTCTTCTAGAACTTTGCTGAGAATGAATGAATCTTTCATACCATTTTCCTGAAATTCTGTGTTTATTCAGCTTTACAGAAAACCTTTACATAAATTTTAGTAAGCAGGTCTTCCTATTTTAAGATATAGTTGCCAGGTGCCCATCTCAGTGCCATATATTTTAAATTCTAGTACAGGCATATGTCATTTTATGTATAATTTATGCATTTATTGCTTTTGATTGTGCTCCACCTTATTGCATTCTTCAGATATTGCATTTTTTTAATAAAACAAAGTTTTTTGTCAATTCTGCATTGTNTTGATTGTGCTCCACCTTATTGCATTTTTTTAATAAAACAAAGTTCTTTTGTCAATTCTGCATTGTCAAATAATAAAGTACTTTTTTAAAATTAAGATGTGTAGATTGTTTGTAAAGACATAATGCCATTTCAAACTTAATAAACTATGGTTTAGTGTAAATTTGCTGACAAAGGCCTATGTAGTAGTCAAAGCTATGGTTTTTCCAGTGGTCAGGTTCTGATGTGAGAGTTGTACCATAAAGAAGGCTGAGCGCTGAAGAATTAGTGCTTTTGAACCGTGGTTCTGGAGAAGATTTCAGAGTCCTCTGGACAGCAAGGTGATTCAACCAGTCAATCATAAGGGAAATAAACCCTGAATATTCATTGGAAGGACTGATACTGAAGCTGAAGCTCCAATACTTTGGCTACCTGATGCAAAGAGTGTACTCATTGGAAAAGACCCTAATCATGGAAAAGACTGAAGGCAAAAAGAGAAGAAGGTGGCAGAGGATGAGACGGTTGGATAGCATCACTGACTCAACGGTCATGAACTTGGGCGAACTCTGGGAGATGATGTGGTATAGGGAGACCTGGTGTGCTACAGTCCATGGAGTTGCAAAGAGTCAGACACGACTTAGCAACTGAACAATAGTGTAAATATAACTTTCATATGCACTGGGAAACAACAAACAAACAAAAAATGTGTGACTCTTGTTGCAATATGTGCTTTATTGCAGTGGTCTAGAATCAAATCTTCAATGTCTTTGGGGTATGGTTGTCCTCCAATATGGCAGTTGGAGGAAATAAATTCTGCATTATTTAAAGATAGGGTTCAAATGTAAAGAAGGTTTGCATATATGTTGAGATCGAGGCTGCTTCCAACTTTCAATCTATCATCTGTAGGATGACTTATGTGCTAAGCTGTGTGTGACTCTTGCCACCCTAAGGAGTGTAGCCCACCAAGCTCCTCTGTTCATTGCCGGGGTCCAGCCCCAGTGGATCCAGGCTAATTCGAAGGGGAGATGGAGTTGGCACCCTAGGAAAAAGTTATTTAATTAAAAATATAAAAAGAGATTAGAAAAGAATAGTGTAGTAGGAAAATTAGTGGAGAAAAAGAGGCTGAATAACTTGGTTTACATGTAATACCAGTAAAACCTTGAGACAAGAGTTTTGCACCACCTACATAGGTCACCGGTGCCTGCTTGAATAGCAGAGGGTGCCCTGCCTTGGGCTCCCTCTCATGTGGGTCTTAGAAGCCAGGGCAAAATTAGCAGGCTAGGCAAGCATCCATGCTCCAGATGGGAATTCAGCCAGAAGGGGAAAGAAAGAATGACACAGGGGAATCAGTCTTTCCAGAAACTGATCCATTTTCTTTATTTTCAGGTTTGCTTATATACTTTTTGTTAGACAAAGAGATAGAATACAGTCATGCAGGGTTAGCAGACCTGACCCTTGTCAAAATCAGGTGCTTCATATAAATGAATACAAAGTTCTTAGAGGTTTTACATCATCTTCTGGCCATGAGGCCTGCTGACATTTTATGGCCCTTTCTGATAATGGTCAGTCAACCAGAATTTTTTTTTTTAATAGTGGTGATTTTTTTTCTTAAAACAGGCGCCACCCTCCCAAGGTACCAGATAAAGTTGCATTCCTATAGGGTGAGGGTGCAGGGGGTTATAATCAAGAAAGGAATTTACTTTGCCTAAGGTTTAACATGATTAATATCAAAGGTTAATACTTATTTCTCTTATATGCTAGTTATATTCATTATAAGGGCAGGGAATATGGACACTTGGCAGCAAATATTGGCTCAACAAATGAAACCCTTCACCAATATAATTCCTAATCAATCCACTATACTATACTAATAATTTTCTAACTTCTCAAAAAATCTGTATTTAGAAAGTTTAAAGCATCTTGTGCCTCTCACGGTTGGGAGGCTGTAAACAATCACATGTGTCCGGACAAACCTTCTCAGGCAGGCTAGAGAACCTTCAGAGGAGTTTGTAAGTTGAAACACTCTTGTCACACCCAGGAATTTTTATTAACTGGAGTTGTAAGTTAACTCCTTCTCTGAGAGAGGTTGTGGGGGACAGCCCCCTGTAAAGTCAGAGGTGTAGGTGAGAGCATAAAACAGTAAAGTAGGCAGACTCTGGTTTTGGGGGTAGATGCTCGGGAACAGGGGGTCTCCTGAGGATCGATCTGACCTTTGTGTATGCTCAGCCTCCTTTCTTATGACCTTTGCCATGGGCGGAGTTCCTCACGCTGGCTCCCGGCAGTCCATGGAATTCTCCAAGCAAGAATATTGGAGTGGGTTGTCATTCCTTTCTCTAGGGGATCTTCCTGACCCAGGGATCGAACCTGGGTCGCCTGCATTGCAGGCAGTTTCTTTACTGACAGAGCCACTGGGGAAGCTAGGATAGACCCTTTATCAAGAATCGTGAAAAGTCTGAAGTTTTACCCTACCTGAAAGTTAACAGATTAACCTACTTCAGTGTCATAAATGTTGGTAAAAGGCACAAGATTATGGGACCAGAGAGAAGTGACATAATTTCTCACACACAACAGGCAGGATGAGCTCCCTGTTAGTGTGAATTCTCCCAGTGCCCCGTAGTCCCACAGGGGTGATGCAGAGAGATTCAGGTAAATAATGTTTAATGGAGGGCTTTTTTCACATCTCAAGTTTTTAATTATCATCTTTAAAGGGACTGCCAGCAAACTTGTTGCTCTGAAGGGCTATGTTGCCTTTATTATTTCAGTCAAAGAAAAATCTGCTCTCTGTCACTCAAAAAGACATTGGTATCTCCCAAAGCTATTCCATTTACAAATAACCTTGAAAATATGTTGGAAAAAAAGTTGTCAATTTTTTTTTTTTTTTTGCTTTGAAAATATGTAACAATATTAAAGCTTCATGGAGAATTTTCTACAATTCCTCTTATCCTGATGGTGGAATTCTAACTATCACAACAATAGTTCAAACAGAAAGATAGAAGAGAATTGGAAGAAGGAACATAATCCTTTCCCTTTAAGAATTCAGCTTTTAAGTTTCACAACTCACTTTTTATCTCCTGTTGGCCAGAAATTAGCTACATGACCATACCTGATTGATCAGGTGCTGGGAAAATGTGTCTTTATTTTAGGTGGTCTCCTGCTAGCTAACAGTGCTGTGCATACTATCATATAAAAAGGAGTGAATGAGTATTAAGAGGCAATTAGAATCTTCTGTCATTGCACTAGATCCTTTTCAGCCCTGTGTGCCATTGTGGATTCTGTCCTAGGTAACTTGTTATTATATAAGGTGGGTTACTATTCATTTTTCTCTCATTAATCAGTTCAGGTACGTCTCCACTAGAAAGTCTTTTCTGATCCCATTTTGTCTTTTCCCCAGAAATCTGTTATTTATAATCTGTATCCTATGGGAAATTATTTAATATGTGGCATATTTTATCACTGGCTTCCCTGGTGGCTCAGATGATAAACAACCTGCCTGCAATATGAGAGACCCAGGTTCAATCCCTGGGTTGGGAAGGTTCCCTGGAGAAGGGAATGGCAAGCCAGTCCAGTATTCTTGTATGGAGAATTTCCTGGACAGTGGAGCCTGGCGAGCTACAGTTCATGGGGTGGCAAAGAGTCAGACATGACTGAGAGACTAATACACACACTCATGCTTTATCAAAACTCAATGATACATACATAACTTGAGGGCTGGCTATAGAAATTGTGGTATATATAACATCTTAGAAATAACCCTAGATCCAGAACTTTGTTTGGTCTTTTGTTTTTCACTTGATGGAGAGCTATTTCATCTGACCCCAGGCTTGTCATACCTGCTACCAGAATACTCCTGCATGTGCCTTTTAGTGAGTGATTTCCATGAGAGGTTCTTGAGGAGTGTCTGACAATACAGTGAGAGGGATTTCAGTAAGCTTACACAATAGGCTGCATGACTGCTTTTATTCCCACCTGAGACAGGCCTAGAATCTGAGATGCTTTGCTGCAATGTGGTGGTGCTTGCACCTGGATATAGCTTGAGTAACAAAATGTAGAGATACTCTATGGGACTAAAAATAACTGCACACATGCACAGTTAGGACAAATGCTGGACAGAAGATACAAAACAACCTAACTGCCACTTTTGAAGAGCCTGGAGAAAAGCAGGGTACTGTGCATGCCCCTGCTTAAAACTTTGCCTCAGGGGTGGGCAAAATACCTAAGCTACCCCTCTGGCCCCTTCCCTGGACTTGGCCNACTAACTCAAAAGGACAGAAACAGTCACTTCAATTTTAATCTCTCAATGTTTTCTTGCCAAATCTCACTCTGTTCCTATCACAATTCTAAATTTCTTTCTTCTTCTATATTTTTATTCCCCATATTAATAAATGTAAGTTCTCTGAGGGTGGGTTCGATTTATTTTCTTTGATATGTCATCATAGCAAGTATGTATTTGTAATTTTTAATGAATGAAGCAAAGCACTCATTTCTAATTGAGAAAGAATGATTTACAAATGATGCTTGTCAAAGAATAGGCACCTGTTTAAGTTCCACTGAAGTAAGATATTGATAAATTGCAGAGAAAAGTATCAAGCATGTGTCTTAAGAACGCAAAAGATGGAAAGTTTTTTTTTTCTTTTTTTTTAGACATTTAATTTAGTTCCCTGTGCTATATGGTAAATCCTCATTGCTAATATATATATAACTTTTTTTGGCCACACTGTGAATGTGGGATCTTAGTTCCCTGACCAGGGATCGAACCTGTGCCCCTGCACTGGAAGTGCAGAGTCTTAACCACTAGACTGCCAGGCAAGTCCCTAGAAAAAGATTCTTAAATGAGTGGATTTTAAAAGGGTTCATGGAAAAGGTGCAGATTAAATTAAGTTTTGAATGATGGAGCTATTATAAATGATCTCATTTAGGTTTTATTTAGGTAAGGGTACATTTTAATATATTTTAATGATTTCTTACACTATTGTTCTCAAGTATAATAAACTGAATCCTATTAGTACCAATCTTGCCACATGGAACTTAATGCATAGAGAGATGTAGAGTCGTGACTGGCTATCAATTTAGAGAATTTCCAAATGTATCCAGTGACCAGATGAAAATCTGAGGAAAGAAACTAAGTGGACAGTGGACAGTCACAAATTATTAAGGAAAATATGGAAGGGAAGTTGAGGCAGATAAATGAGTATTTGAAAAGGCAAAAGAGTGTGAACAATCAAGCCGTTCATTATACCTGTGATGTAGGGTTTTTCTAAGGCAGATGTTTAAGAGTGAAGACTGGAGAAGGAAGGAGAGGTCTATTTCATGAAACCACTGTATTTCAGATTGAGGAGTTTGGCAGTGGCTATGCTCAAACAGGGAACCAAGAAGAACTGTCTTGAGGCAAGCCGGACTTGAGACCCTTGCTACAGTGCTTGTAAAACAGGCTGGGACCTGGGATCATTTCTTTACTGCAGTGCTTGCACCTGGATGAACAACTCCTCCAGCAACAAAATACAAAGAAACTATAAGGGACTAAAAATAGCATGCCCATTGGGGGCAAATTACTAACAAAATGGTACAAAAAGACCAAAACCTAACAAAAACAAGATGTCAGGAACAAAAGCAAGGTACTGCACATGCACTATGCTACAGCACCACCAGGAGTGGGCAGACCACCTATCTCTCCAACCCAATCCCTGGACCTACCTCTACCCCATAGTAGGAAACATCTTGTCCCAACTCAGGGAGCAGGCAAGGGAATATCTAGCTTTTGATCCGTATTTCTGCAGCAGGAGCCCCAGTAAAGCCTTGCCTGAATTTCTTGCCTGGCCTCTTACCAATGTTGATTGACTACGAATCCAAGAACCATGATTGGTAACATTCTGTTGCTATACATTATAATTCTGAGGCATGGTTTATCAAGTAATCACTTTGATCCACTGGAATACATCTTAATCAGTCTACTTTTGTTATGAGATTCTAATAATTTTATAAATGATACTTCAGTCAGAGTGATTTTTATAAAATTGAAATACAACCATATCACTGCCCATTTTAAACATTTTATATTTTTACCATGGCCAAGTGGCTATACGACATGGAGGCTGCCATCATCTCCAATTTTGGGGGACCGCCCTTTCTCATTATATTCCAGCCAAACCTAAGTTTTCCTCCTTTTGTCTGCATTTCACACTCAGGAACTGGACACAGCTTGTTCCTTCTCATTGTAATACTTCCTCATTTTCTGCCAATCTGATAAGTTAATCATGTCCCAGCTTAGAAATTATTTCTTCCAGAGGCAATTCACAAACCTCCTAAACCTATTAACAGCACTCAGTAAGACCCAGAAAACAAGCTATTTTTTTAATGTGTGAATCTAAGATAATACAATTTTAATACAAACTACTTATAATACAGAATAATGAATCTGACTCCATATTAAATCTGTTTAATTTACTTCAACCTTTGTATGCTATGGCTTTTGCTTTGAGTTCAGAGTGTTACCCATAGCCTGAAATATATAGGATAGCCAGGCTCTGACCTTTAAGGGTATAACACTTTCCTGTTAGGTAGGAAGTTAAGCATGTGCAAAGAAGGGTGGCCTAGCTGAAAAGGATGCAAGCTGCTACTGAAATCCCATCCCAGACATGTCCAGGAGAGCCCACAGATACGCTACAAAAATAACAACAGAGACTATTCCAACTGCTGCACATGTGTCCTAGGCACACTGTGGATATAAACTAATCACAGGGGCTTCCTCAAGTAATCAAGGGAGCTAGGACCCGGTTAAGGATTTATAAATATTCTATACATACAGACATCTCTACACATGAACATGATCAGATGGCCAACACTGAAATCACATTGACTATATTCTTTGCAGCCAAAGATGGACAAGCTCTATACAATCAGCAAAAACAAGACTGGGAGCTGACTATGGCTCAGATCATGAACTCTTTATTGCCAAATTCAGACTTAAGTTGAAGAAAGTAGGGAGAACCAATAGACCATTCAGGTATGACCTAAATCAAATCCCTTATGATTATACAGTGGAAGTGAGAAATAGATTTAAAGGACTAGATTTCATAGAAAGAGTGCCTGATGAACTATGGACAGAGGTTTGAGACACTGTACAGGAAATAGGGATCAAGAACATCCCCAAGAAAAAGAAATGCAAAGAAAACAAAATGTATCTCTGAGGAGGCCTTATAAATAGCTGTGAAAGAAGATAAGTGAAAGGCTAAGGAGAAAAGGAAAGATATATCCATTTGAATGCAGAGTTCCAAAGAATAGCAAGGAGAGATAAGAAAGCCTTCCTCAGTGTTCAGTGCAAAGAAATAGAGGAAAACAAAAGGATGGGAAAGACTAGAGATCTCTTCAAGAACATTAGAGATAATATCAGGGAAACATTTCATGTAAAGATGGGCTTAATAAAGAACAGAAGTGGTAGGGACCCAACAGAAGCAGAAGACACTAAGAAGAGGTGGCAATAATACACAGAAGATTGTACAAAAAAAGATCTTCATGACCCAGATACTTACAATGGAGTGATCACTCACCTAGAGCCAGACCTCCTGGAGTGTGAATCAAGTGGGCCTTAGGAAGTATCATTACAAACAAAGCTAATGGAGGTGATGGAATTCCAATTGAGCTATTTCAAATCCTGAAAGATGATGCTGTGAAAGTGCTGCACTCAATGTGCCAGCAAATTTGGAAAACTCAGCAATGGCCACAGGACTGGAAAAGGTCAGTTTTCACTTCAATCCCAAAGAAAGGCAATGCCAAAGAATGCTCAAACTACCACACAATTGCACTCATCTCACACGCTAGTAAAGTAATGTGCAAAATTTTCCAAGTCAGGCTTCAACAGTACATGAACCGTGAACTTCCAGACATTCAAGCTGGTTTTAGAAAAGGCAGAGGAATCAGAGATCAAATTGCCAACATCCACTGGAACATTGAAAAAGCAAGACAGTTTCAGAAAAACATCTATTTCTGCTTTATTGACTATTCCAAAGCCTTTGACTGTGTGGATCACAATAATCTGTGGAAAATTCTTAAAGAGGTGGGAATACCAGACCACCTGACCTGCCTCTTGAGAAATCTGTATGCAGGCCAGAAGCAACAGTTAGAACTGGATATGGAATGACAGACTTGTTGAAAATAAGAAAAGGAGTTCATCAAGGCTGTATATTGGCACCCTGCTTATTTAACTTATATGCAGAGTACATAATAAGAAACGCTGGGCTGGAAGAAGCACAAGCTGAAATCAAGATTGCCGGGAGAAATATCAATAAGCTCATATATGCAGATGACACTACCCTTATGGCAGACAGTGAAGAGGAATTAAAAAGCCTCTTGATGAAAGTGAAAGTGGAGAGTGAAAAAGTTGGCTTAACATTCAACATTCAGAAAACTAAGGCATCTGGACCTATCACTTCATAGCAAATAGATGGGGAAACAGTGGAAACAGTGGCTGACTTTATTTTGGGGGGGCTCCAAAATCATTGCAGATGGTAATTACAGCCATGAAATTAAAAGATGCTTACTCTTAGAAGGAAAGTTATGACCAACTTAGACAGCATATTAAAAAGCAGAGACATTAATTTGCCAACAAATGTTTGTCTCATCGAGGATATGGTTTTTCCAGTAGTCATGAATGGATGTGAGAATTGGACTATAAACAAAGCTGAGCACTGAAGAATTGATGTTTTTGAACTGGAGTGCTGGAGAAGACTCTTGACAGTCCCTTGGACCGCAAGGAGGTCCAACCCGTCCATCCTAAAAGAGATCAGTCCTGAGTGTTCATTGGACGTTGCTGAAGTTGAAACTCCAATACTTTGGCCACCTCATGCAAAGAGCTAACTCATTTGAAAAGACCCTGATGCTGGGAAAGATTGATGGCAGGAGGAGAAGGGGAGGACAGAGGATGAGATTATTGGATGGCATCACTGACTCAATGGAGATGAGTTTGAATAAACTCTGGGAGTCGGTGATGGACTGGGAGACCTGGCGTTCTATGGTCCATTGGGTCACAAAGAGTCAGACATGACTGAGTGACTAAACTGGACTGAACTGAACTGAACTGAACATACATCTGATTATAGGAGATTGAATTATGGAAGACATGTGCAGCAGAGCCTGCTTTTATGTAACTTGCAACTGTCAATCAGCCTTAAGTATATGCCAATTTTCATTTTCTTTCCTGATTGGTGGTGAGTAGAAGCCCTATTTTGAACAAGGCACAACCAAGAGTAGGAGATAGGAAGTAAAAAGGAAAGCCAAGCAGTTATCAGGACTCATTCAGGGTTGCCCCACTCCCATGTCTTGGAAGATCTGTCTACTTGAGCTGTTAACTGACCTATAACTTGTCTCTTGCTTTAAACTTTAGTCCTTTGTTCCAAATCTTTGCTGTGATGAGGCAAGAATAGAGGAAGATAAATAAACTGACTTGACATTTCCATTCATGTAGAGATAAAAAGTTGCAGAACGGATAATAACATTTGACTTGGAAGTTTACAGGAACATTGTGGCCTGACATCCTTGGACAGCTGCAGGAAAAAGCATGTCAACACTAAGAATTTTGAAACAACAAACCATACCCCTCCTTTACTTTGCCTTTAAAAATATCTTGCTGAAATCCATCAGGGAATTCAAAGTTTTGGGCTCGGAATGAGCCACCTATCTCCTTGTACAGCCCTGTATTAAACCTTTCTCTCCTCCAAACTCCAGCGTTTTGATTTGGCTTCATTGTGCCTTCAGCACATGAACTTGTTTTGTAACATGTATATAGTACAAAATCATTTATAATTTGTGGTTTCATTTTTAAGAAAAATAGTGTCAAAATTTGTATAAAAAAAACAGAAATTGTCTTAGGACCATGTAAGTGACAAGTGTAAGTATGGTGATAGATATTGGACTGTACTGAAAAAACAACAGACATGACTCCTGTTCTCATGCTATTTCAAGGTCAAAAAACTTAAGATTGCCCAGAAACAGTAGCTTCCTTATTAACGTGAGATTTTGAATGACTGAGTGAATCGGTTTTGCTGTAGTTTATCATGAAAAAAACCCCAGGTGTTTTCGTCTGTTTTCCAAATTCTTTAGGGACTGTAGCATACATTCATTAAAATTTAAGCCTATTTATGGATGCAATTAGGCAGTATGAGAATCTGTTTTATGAGCTAACTCAAGAAGTAAAGAGAAAAAAAACCAGAAAGTCCTTTCAGCTACAAAACAAAACTTGAAAGAACAAAATTAAGGCAAAGAGTAAATAAGAAACAAAAAGAATTAATAGTGTAGACATTATTTGGAGAGTTTGAGGTTTAATATGGTCAACACCCACACCAGAGTGTCTATTCACTGTTTTGATGTATTTCCTTTATACAGCAAGTAAGTCTGGGATGGTGCTGGCCTGAGATGTACATCTACCAATTAGCTCAATCTGTCTCATTGGAAGACTGACCAAAATGTTTTATAAAACTGATGTAATTTTGCTCTTGAGTTCATCAGAATATACTAATTAATTTTAAGTGGTGAACCAATGTCATATTTTTCCACAACAAAGGGTATTATGAAGACTCTAAACTCAAGAGGGCTACTCATTGGCTTTTATTATCCTTATTTGGGAAAATTATTCAAAATAATATTCAAAGAAGCAGCAGTCAGGTTAGAATGGCACATTAGTGAGATGTGAGACTAAAACAAGAGGGGAAAAAAAGCTATGTCATTAAGAGTGAGAGAAAAATAGACTACAGTCAGAGGGTGATATTGAACAATTTTCTGATATGGGTCTGAAGTAAAGGTCACTTTATAGTGATCACTTTTTTTCTCTGACTAAAACAGGAAAAGCAACCAGACATTAAGAGATAGTCATTAAACAACAGAATTTTGAGACAATTAAATCATATTCAGGAGAATTAAACAAAATAACCCAAATGAGATACATGTTAATCTGAGTTAAAGGAGAAAGATTATTTGAAGTAA
>SJYQ01014886.1:0-10941 GCA_006410935.1 Redunca redunca
AAATATATTGAGGTGGTATGTTATTTGTTCAATATAGTTCTCTTTCAGTATCTTACATTACTGACACATAGTAGTTTTAAAGTATTGGCTGTTTATCATTCCAAACAAATAACATATCATTGAGTGTAAACAGAAAGTAAACAGAAAGTCATATTAAGTCTCATAGCACTGTCATTTGTTTGATTGATAAAAATTTGAGAATCCATTTTTCATTTTCTCCCAGACTTACAAAAACCAAGCTTAACTCTTTGTAAATTGCGTTTACTTTTTCTACTGTTTAAATCAAGATGATTTTAAGTCATTAAGACCTTCAGTGTCATGAAACACTTATTTTAAAGCTGTTGAAATCTGGGGCTACTTTGTCAGCAAATCGCTTCTGGGCATATACCCCAAAGACACTGTCTCCTAGGCTTCTGAGGGAACATGAGTGAGGATGTTCAATGGGGTGTGACTGTTGGGTGGGGGACTGGGAGCCACTGGAGTCTAGCTGAAACGGGTGTGTGTAAGTGGTGGAGAATTGTGCAGCAGTTAGAAGCACTAGAATATATACCCACACAGGGCTGTATGGTGCACCTTAAAGCATGATGCTCAAGGGGAAGAGGAAGGGCAGTATGAAATACATAACTCAGTAGCATTTATTAAATCAACCAATATAGTTTTCAGTTCAGTCATTTAGCTGTGTCTGACTCTGCAACCCCATGAACGGTAGCATGGCAGGCTTCCCTGTCCTTCACCAACTCTCAGAGCTTGCTCAAACTCATGTCCATTGAGTCGGTAATGCCATTCAACCATCTCATTCTCTGTTGTCCCCTTCTCCTCCCGCCTTCAATCTTTCCTCAGGGTCTTTTCCATTAAGTCAGTTCTTCGCATCCAGTGGCCAAAGTATTGGAGCTTCAGCTTCAGTCCTTTCAATGAACACTCAGGATTGATTTCCCTTAAGATTGACTGGTTTGATCTCCTTGCAGTCCAAGGGACTCTTGAAGAGTCTTCTCCAACAACACAAAAGCATCAATTCTTCAACATCACAAAAGCACCAGTTCTTTGGTGCTCAACTTTCTTTATGACCCAACTCTCGCATCCATACATGACTACTGGGAAAACCATAGCTTGACTAGATGGACCTTTGTCGGAAAAGTAATGTCTCTGCTTTTTAATATACTGTCTAGGTTGGTCATAATTTTTCTTCCAAGGAACAATTGTCTTTTAATTTCATAGTTTTCAGAGCACACCAAAACTAAGACACACCATAAACACAAAGGAATAGTTACCTGTGAAGAAGGACAGGGGAATGAGAGCAGGGACTGAGGATCAAACGG
Organism: Redunca redunca; assembly: GCA_006410935.1. NCBI lineage: Eukaryota > Metazoa > Chordata > Mammalia > Artiodactyla > Bovidae > Redunca > Redunca redunca. Next base: position 1,317 of record SJYQ01014886.1, read on the forward strand.
AGTAAGTAGTAATGTAAACAAGAGGAAGCATGAGCAGATCAGTGCATTGAGGTTTCTGACTGATTCTTTTCTCCTTATCTGGGGTTCCTACATCACAAAAGGTAAAACGTTGTGTTAGAAATTACATAAAGGTGCAAAGAGAAAACTAAGATAGCCCTACCATCCTTAGGAATTCCTATTTAGATGCTGCTTTATTCCTTTCAAATCTAATGTAATGTACTTTACAGTTGAGAACATAATAAATGCACAAGTTTGTATCTTTTTTCCTCTACAATTTTATATCTTCCCCCCTCCCCCCACTTTACAGAGTAAGAGGTAGTGAAGACTGATATAAAGTTTTCTAGTTTTGGCATTTAGTAGCTTTGTTACCTTGGGCAAGTTGAGTAACCCTGCTGGTGACAGTTTCTTTATCTATAATAACAGGTAATAATATCTGCCTCCCAAGGCGGAAATCTAAAGATTAAATGAGATCATTCCTGAATGGTACCTAATTCACTGCTGGCACAGAGTTTGGGCAGCTTCTGCTTCTAGAAACATTTCCTCATGCTGGTCTTAAAAATAATGTTGCAATGTTTCTCTTACAATAAACACTCACATCTCTCATTCCTGGATATTTGGATTGCTTTAAATATTCTATTATTATAAATAAGCATTTTAAGATCATCTGTATGCTTAAATTTTTACCGCATCTTATTTTCATAGGAGATTTTTAATTATTGACCAGACGTTATTGACATATTTAAGGCTTTGATAAGAAAAACGCTGCATTTTCTCCAACAAGCTAATACCAATACATCTCCTCAGTCTCCTTTTTTCCTAAAATGTAGATTTCTTATTTTCCTTCTTAGATTTTTTGTTCATCATATCTTTATCCCTTCTTTCTAAAAGATTTGACTCCAATAAATTACTATTACTACTTTTATATTCCTCTCTCCGTTTTCCTCCCTGTTTTCTTAAGTTCCAGATGCTCTTATTAGTTTGGGGCTATAACTCCACGTTTGATAAGAGCTCTTTTCTATCTTTTATTGAAAAAATAAAAGCATGTAATTGGGAATATTTTCCTAAGTTATTTTTAATCTTAAAAACTAGATCTTCGTGATTTATTTTCTTTAGCCTTTTGGGGAAAACCTTGAATACTCTCATCAGCCTATTTATATCTAAATTTTATACAAGACAGGGACAGACTAATTTTCTTTGTTCTAATAGCCACTATGTTAGCATTTTGAATAAGTACACTTTAAAACTTTATAAGTAGTTGGCCATTCATTCATAGTCTTTTAAGCATATTTAAGCACGTAAGATCACTTGTTAGTCTATAGGGAGATATTACACTTGTATTTCCACCCCAGTGTCAAAACATCCAGGAAAAGGTGCCTAGATATCTTGCCTTCATCTGCAAACTGACAAAATCAGGGGGTATGGTTATCACAAGATAAATTTATGCGCAGGAATTAATCAGCCATTGCTTATTGCGTGTAGAGTGTGGGCAGCAGATTAAGTGCACTACAGCAGAAGAATTGAAGGAAACAAAAGGCTTGCGCCTTTGCTTCCAAAAACTTTTAATCTGGTTGGGGTAGACAGGACAAAATAGAGAAAAGAGAACTAAGCTTATAAGGTAACGTGTGTGGTGTCCAGCAGTGGAAGAGATGGTGCTATAGGGTTTTCATGGGGAAGGTGTACAGGCTAGAGGGGTCAGAGAAAGTGTCAGGCCAGCTGAAGTTTGAGGACCAGATAGGATGTTGATGGATGAAGTGAAGGATGACGTGTGCAGTGGGTAAGAGTGGTGGGGGATTGGAGGAGGAAGGTCGAAGTAGATCATAGTGTTTCGGGAATCCTAGCCCTATGACCAAACCGGACAGCAGCAGGCAAAACCCTTAGTGAGGCTGTAAAATGGAATGCAGCGGGGCTCTAGGGGCAAAAACTCCCCCCAAACACAGAGGTCTCTGCCACATATGTGAGGGAGCATTGTCCAAGCAATTCAAACTTGCAGGTTTATGAGTGAATCAGTTTAGTCACTGGTCAGTGTACATATGGAAACCAGAACGTTTTCAATACTTGGTATTTGATGTGGGTTTTGACTTATTCAGTGATGATTTCTCTTATTCACAGATGTTATCTGTTCCAAGTAATTTTCAGTGAGCAAGTGAGGGAGGGTAAACAGCAAGGAAAAGGAATGAACTAAGAGGAGTAGAAAAAGACCTAATAAACTATGCCAAGAACAGCTGTGCTTTGGCCTCATAAGGGCATATGTTCTGGGAAAAGTGTGTTAAGAAAATAAGATTAAAACCAGTGAGTTTATGCAGATAGAAATCAAACTGGAACTTGGAATTTCCCAGAGATTGACAACCAAATGACAGTGCTAAGAAGGAAAATCTACTCCCTACAAAAAAATCACTCAAAGCCAAGTTCAGCCAGCAAAATCCAAGTGACAGGGTGCTGCTTCAGCATTTTTATTCATTCGTAACAAAATGGGCAACTTAAGTTTCACAGCATGATTGATGAGAAAGGGGATAAACTTTTGCCATGAATTACTCAAGTTCTGTTGCAGCGAAGCTTCTGTGGTCAGCTTCTCTGCTTCATTGCTGTAGTGCTAAAACTTATACCGCTTACCTCATGTCTTAGGTTACAGTACAGGACTTCAGCTGGGAATGGAGAAGGTTGGAATCTTGAAGTCTACTTAGTTGATTTTTTAATCAAAGTTTGCACAGTTTACTCGTGACAGTCCTGAAAAGGAAAGTTGTGTTCTAGAGCTTTCGTAGAGTATGCTTTAGAAATTTTACATAAAAATCGGCCATTCATTTATAGTTTTCACATACAGTATTTAAGATAGCAAAGCAATGTTTCAGATAACTTCTTATTCTGTTGGAAGATGTCATCTGTAATATTTATTATTACTGACATTAGTATTAGAAAAGAATTCACTTACTATTTGAGTCACGTTTAGAATGATGATTGTTCGTTTACACTGATTCACAATGTTACAAGTAAAAGAAGACAAGACTTCTAAACATTTTAAATCTAGGCTTTCTTTAAGTGAGTTCAGATTTATTCAGCAGTGCCTACTTTTTCTTCTGTTGGTTTGACTATTTGTGATGTGAACTTGAACAAGGTCCTCTGTAGCATCCCTCACAGTGTCTTTTAGAGATCAGCAATCTTTTTCCATAAAAAAACAGATAGTAAACATTTTAGGCTTTCTGGAGAGACTAGGTGGTGGTTCCCATCACAACTACACACCTCTACTATTGAAACCCAAGAGCAGCCATAGACAATAAGGAAATGACTGTGACTGTGATAATAAACTTGACAAAAACAGACAGTGGGCCAGATTTTCCCAGCAGACTGTAGATGCCCTTTCTGATCTATGTTTTAAAACCTTAAATAGAGACTTAAGTGAAAGAAACAGAGAATTGGGCTGTTAGTTCAGTATTTCAGCTGTATTTCCCATTATATATTTTTCTATTCTTGATGCTAAATTAATGTGATTTCTAAAACTATATGAATTCTTTATATGACCTATGGAAAAGATCTCCGTTGGAAGGAAAAGCTGCAAGAAGATAAAACTCTTAATTTTAATCTTGCCTATTAAAGCACCATTTTCTAGAATATGTATTTTATACATATTTAAATCTAGGCTTTCTTTGAGTGAATTCAGATTTAGTTAGCAGTGCCTACTTATTGCTTACACACACGTGTTCAGTTGCTTCAGTTATGTCCAACTCTCTGTAACCTTATGAAAAGTAGCCACCAGGCTCCTCTGTCCATGGGGTTCTCCTGGCAAGAATACTGGAGTGGGTTGCCATGCTCTCCTCCAGGAGATCTTCTCAACCCAAAAATTAAACCCATGTCTCCTGTGATTCCTGCATTGCAGGCAGATTTTTCATCGGCTGGCTCAACGGGGAAGCATGTATATATATCTATATATATATCTATATATCTCTCTATATATATATATATAGCTTTTGCAATTTCTGCAAATTCTAATAATATTTTGATTTCCTTATTTCAGTTTGTTAAAGCTGTAGGACAAGCTCTCACTTCAAGTTTGGATACTGTGTGCCTTAGTTCTTAGTGGAAATTGTGGTGGCGGTGGTGAAGCAGGACCTGGGAAAACATGAGGGAAAAACAAGGAGAGAATCACTGACATAGCTTAATGCCTTTGCTATTTTTGAAAACAGGGGTTAAAACTTATGAACACAGCGAGTGAATTGTGTGTAAGTGGTAAAGGGTGAGTCTGTAAAGTGAGGATATTTTATGGTTTCCCTTATGGTAAGAAATAAGGGAAGAAGCTAAGAAACACTGAATACATATATGTCATAGGCATTATGTTAGAGATTTTTTTTAACTATAAAAGCAAGGTAGATACTTTTATCTTCATATTTGCAGTTGAGGAAACTGAAGCTTGGAAAGGTTAATATCATGATTAGTTAACAGCTGAGCCAGTATTGAAACACGAACTATAAAATTAAGAAGCCCAAACTCCTTCCGTTGTACTTCATCGTACAGATTTGACTCACTAAGACACGTCTGATGAATGAATCATCAGCATCTGTGAGAAGTTCAGTGATGGCCTCCCTGTGCAGCCTAGGCTGACTCTCAGTGGGACGTGAAAGGAATGATGTTCAGGAATAGCACAGGCTAGGGGATGGCACAAATCTACCAGAGGCAAAGTGGACATAATTGAAAAGTGAGAGATAAATGACTAATTTGGATGTGACTGGCTTGTATGAATGTTTCTTCCCCCGAATCAAATCTCAGCAAGCAAAAGGCTGATGTCAATTCTGCAAGGAAAAAAATCACAATTCTTTACTCTGTTTCCAAAGCAAAGCCATTCACAACCCAGATCCCTCTGATTGAAGATTCTTCTGGAAGGACCTTGCAAAGCCACAAGTACAAATGATCAACATTCTTCTGATCCATTCCCAAAGGAATGTACAGCCTATTACCAGGTTTACTATGCACTGGAATACAGGGAATATTCAGCTTGATAAAGGTTTCTCAGCTACAATTTCTGAGTTAACACTGCTACCAGGAGATCTGAAACACCATCACATTTCTCCAGTTAGGAAGCTCTGGAGGTGCTGGAGTTTGGCACAAGTTAAAGTGGATTGAGTGAGTACCTGTGTGTGGGAAAATAGGGATACACAACCTGACTTAGTAACTGACAGAAGCCGTACATTTTTTCACTGACCTATGAAATAATAGCTAATAAAGGCCAAGTAAGAATGGCCAAATGGAAAACTTTCCATCCTTTCAAACAATTGTCTGAAACAACTTCACATTTCACCCAGAATTTCAAGAGATTATCCTGATCTCCAAAGAGTTAAAGGATATAAGATTTGCTGTTCCCAAGATGTCCCCTTTTAATTCACCTTCTTGGCCCTTGCCCCCAATACTAGATGAATCCTCATAAATGATGGTGTCTAAAGGTTCATCCCAGTAGTACTATTTCCAATCCCAGAAAATATACTGAACCTGACATTTTTACTGAAATAGAATGGCAAATGCTCTGGCATTTGAAGTGTGCTATTCATCCATTATAAGCAGAGTACATCATGAGAAATGCCAGGCTGGATGAAGCACAAGCTTGAATCAAGATTGCTGGAAGAAATATCAGTAACCTCAGAGATACAGATGACACCACCCTTAATGGCAGAAAGTGAAGAAGAACTAAAGAACCTCTTGATGAAAGTGAAAGAAAGACGAGAGTGAAAAAGTTGGCTTAAAGCTCAACATTCAGAAAACTAAGATCATGGCATCTGGTCCCATCACTTCATGGCAAATAGATGGGGGAACAGTGGAAACAGTGGCTGACTTTATTTCCGTGGGCCCCAAAATCAGTGCAGATGGTGACTACAGCCATGAAATTAACAAATGCTTACTCCTTGGAAGGAAAGTTATGACCAGCCTAGACAGCATATTAAAAAGCAGAGACATTACTTTGCCAACAAATGTATGTCTAGTCAAGGCTATGGTTTTTTCAGTAGTCATGTATGGATGTGAGAGTTGGACTATAAAGACAGCTGAGTGCTGAAAAATTGATGTTTTTGAACTGTGGTGTTGGAGAAGACTCTTGAGAGTCCCTTAGACTGCAAGGAGATCCAACCAGTCCATTCTAAAGGAGATCAGTCCTGGGTGTTCATTGGTAGGACTGATGCTGAAGCTGAAACTCCAGTACTTTGGCCACCAGATGTGAAGAGCTGACTCATTTGAAAAGATCCTGATGCTGGGAAAGATTGAACGCAGGAGGAGCAGGGGATGACAAAGGATAAGATGGTTGGATAGCGTCACCGACTCAATGGACATGCTGCTGCTGCTGCTAAGTTGCTTCAGTCGTGTCCGACTCTGTGCGACCCCATAGACGGCAACCCACTAGGCTCCTCTGTCCCTGGGATTCTCCAGGCAAGAATACTGCAGTGAGTTGCCATTTCCTTCTCCAATGCATGAAAGTGAAAAGGGAAAGTGAAGTCGCTCAACTCCAGGAGTAGGTGATAGACAGGAAGGCCTTGCATGCTGCGATCCATGGGGTCACAAAGAGTCGAGCATGACTGAGCGACTGAACTGAACTGAACTGATTCATCCATTAAGTGTATTCTTCTCAATTCCCTTAAGAAGGATCAACAATAATTTACATTTACATGAGAAGTGAGATATACGTTCTCTTGTTTTTGGCTGTTAATTCTCCCTGATTTATGTCCCAACAAAGCTTGAAGGGACCTTTCTCATCTTGATATTCTATAGAACATCATGCTGGTAAACTATGTTGATGGCATCATGTTAATTAGACCAGGTGGCAGGAGGTGACAAGTAATCTAGAAACATTCTAGAAGTACTAAGAAGTCACATGCATTTGAAAACATGGGTAATAAATCCCATGAGAATTCAAAAGCCAGTCAACAATGAAGTCTGCAGCTTGGCAGATAATCCCTACAACTTTCCACTAATAAAGTGATAGGATATATTGTGCTTGGCTATAATGCTCATTCCTACTTATTCAGTGACTTAGAAGATCGCCAAGTCAGAGTGGAGCCCAGAGTAAGGAAAACAGGTTTTGTACCCTAGAATATCTATGGTGTAAGGCGTTTCCATGATAGGAAAGAAAGCTTGTGGTACCTATATCTATCCCTGACAGAAAGATGCTTCATAAACTTTTAGAAATCTAGACCAAGGTTTTTCCCTCTTGCAAGAGAGAACTACTCACCATTTTGTAAATATCTCCTGGCATACCACTAGGCCTGGGTAAACACTGAGTGCCTGACCATGGAAGACCAAATGACTATGCAACTGCGATTTCATATCATGACTTGAGTTTTATTATTAACAGTTACTCTGGGATACCTAGCTTATGCTAGAATTAGTACAGGCCAACTGGGGTTTAAGGACATTGCATTTCTAGATGACAACTTATGATCAACTGAAAGGCTAGGAAACAATTGAGTTTAGTTCTCAGATCATAAGTTGAACAACATGTTGGTATCAGCTGTAAGTGAACTCTGGCACAATACAGACCATTAGAGAAGGGAAATTCCCCTAGGGGGCAAAGCTGAGACTTGTACACTTAGAGGTTCACTTTACACAGATCAAGAAATGGCATGAGGTATGGGTATATGTGGACACCTAAGATGTGGCTGATGGTGCAAATGGTAAGTCAGGAGACTTGGAGTAAAATTGGAAGATTAGAGTCAAAGGTATATGGAAAATACATTTTGAATGGTCTTACGGGAGTGACTGTAAGACATGGGTTTTTGTGCCTCATGTTCAGTTCACTTCAGTTCCATCACCCAGTCATGTTTGATTCTTTGCAACTCCATGGACTGCAGCACACCAGGCCTCCCTGTCCATCACCAACTCCCGGAGTTCACCCAAACTCATGTCCATTGAGTCAGTGATGCTACCCAACCATCTCATCCTCTGTCGTCCCCTTCTCCTCCTGCCTTCAATCTTTCCCAGCATCAGAGTCTTTTCCAATGAGTCAGTTCTTCGCATCAGGTGACCAAAATATTGAAGTTTCAGCTTCAACATCGGTCCTTCCAATGAACACCCAGGACTGATTTCCTATAGGATGGACTGGTTGGATCTCCTTGCAGTCCAAGGGACTCTCAAGAGTCTTCTCCAACACCACAGTTCAAAAGCATCAATTCTTCGGCACTTAGCTTTCTTTATAGTCCAACTCTCACATCCATGGGGTCACAAAGAGTCGGACACTCACATCCATACATGACTACTGGAAAAACCATAGCTTTGACTAGATGGACTTTTGTTGACAAAGTAATGTCTTTGCTTTTTAATATGCTGTCTAGTTTGGTCATAACTTTTCTTCCAAGGAGCTACTGTCTTTTAATTTCATGGCTGCAACCACCATCTGCAGTGATTTTGGAGCCCCCCAAAATAAAGTCTGTCACTCTTTCCACTGTCTCCCCATCTATTTGCCATGGAGTGATGGGACCAGATGCCATGAACTTAGTTTTCTTAATATTGGATTTTAACGCAACTTTTTCAGTCTCCTCTTTCACTTTCATCAAGAGGCCCTTTAGTTCTTCACCATAAGAGTGGTGTCGTCTGCTTATCTGAGGTTATTGATATTTCTCCTGGCAATCTTGATTCCAGCTTGTGTTTCATCCAGTCCAGCATTTCTCATGATGTATTCTGCATATAAGTTAAATAAGCAGGGTGACAATATACAGCCTTGACGTACTCCTTTCCTGATTTGGAACCAGTCTGTTTTTCCATGTGCCTCATGTTAATACCTGATAAAAAAAAAAAGCTAACTATTGAGACATCATTAATAAGTGGAAAGACAGGAAGACTTGCTCTGTGAGATCAGACTTGGCCTTTCTTCTGCTGGAACAGTGTCCTGCTCATGACTTGAGATCCTTGATGGCTAATAGCTGGGATTAAAGGGAGAAATATCAATAACCTCAGATATGCAGATGATACCAAGTTTATGGCAGAAAGTGAAGAAGAACTAAAGAGCCTCTTGATGAAAATGAAAGAGGAGAGTGAAGAAGTTGGCTTAAAGCTCAACATTCAGAAAACAAAGATCATGGCATCCAGTCCCATCACTTCATGGCAAATAGATAGGGAAACAGTGGCAACAGTGGCTGACTTTATTTTTCTGGGCTCCAAAATCACTGCAGATGGTGACTGCAGCCATGAAGTTAAAAGACACTTGGAAAGTTATGACCAACCTAGACAGCATATTAAAAAGCAGAGACATTATTTTGTCAACAAAGGTCCATCTAGTCAAGGTTATGGTTTTTCCAGTGGTCATGTATGGATGTGAGAGTTGGACTATAAGGAAAGCTGAGTGCTGAAGAATTGACGCTTTTGAACTGTGGTGTTTGAGAAGACTCTTGAGAGTTTCTTGGACTGCAAGGAGATCCATCCAGTCCATCCTAAAGGAGATCAGTCCTGGGTGTTCNTCTATCCTAAAGGAGATCAGTCCTGGGTGTTCATTGGAAGGACTGATGCTAAAGCTGAAACTCCAATACTTTGGCCATCTGATATGAAGAGCTGACTCATTTGAAAAGACCCTGATGCTGGGAAGGATCGAAAACAGGAGAAGGGAACGACAGAGGATGAGATGGTTGGATGGCATCACCGACTCAATGGACATGGGTTTAGGTGG
>SJYQ01014890.1:0-10030 GCA_006410935.1 Redunca redunca
CTGAGGATGAGCCCCTCAGTCTGCCTCCAGGGACGACTCACTGCCCACCTGCTCCGTGCCAGGCTCTGGGCACCAGAGAGAAGTCTGATCCAGCCCCTGCCTGCAGGCACTCACATCGGGCAGCTCCAGGACACAGTGCCCAGCCGGGTTGTGGGGCCAGGATGGCAGTGGGCCCATGAGGAGAGAGGGAGGGCAGAGGCCCCGGGGGAGGCCAGTCTGGCCGTGCCCCCGTGTCGCTGGACGCTGTGCCCTGCAGGGTCTGGGCTAAGGCGGCTCCAGTCACCAGTGACGCCTGGGGCCTAGCCCCGCAGAGGTGCTGAGAAACGCCTGCATAGGTGACCAAGTGAGCGAAGGAGCGAAGGGACTGGACCACACCGTGACGCTCCTCTGAGCCGGGCTGACGGCTCACACTTCCTCGTGGAGGCCATGGGGGCGGCGTGGAGCAGTGACAGGCAGGGGGGAGGCAGGGACCCCAGCACGGAGGCCTTGGTGGGACTCCGGGCACACGAATTCTGGGCCCGAGCTGGGCAGCAGCTGGGGGGATTTTGGCATGGGAGGGACCTGGGAAGACGCCCGTGCTGCCTGGTGGATGGTAGTACCCACAGGCCAGGGGCGGGGGCCATGGGTGGGCTGCTCCCGGACAGCAGGGGAGAGGGGAGCGCCAGCAGGAGGGCTCGGAGGGGCTGAAGCGGCACCAAGGTGAGAGAAGTCACGGCACAGGACAGGACCCGCCCAAGGGGGCCTGTGGAGGCCGGGGCGGGGGAAGGGGAGCGCGCCCTGGAAGCCATTGGCAGCCATGGGCCGGCAGCCTCGGCACCCACGGGCCTCTGCGTCCCCTGAAGAAGGCTCAGTCCTGTGTGGCAAGGGGCGGGAGGCCCGCATGGCATGGGGCTGGACAGAGGTGTGCCTCCGTGCAGGGTCAGGGTCTGTCTGCCTCGCTTGGCCCTGAGTCAGTGGGAGAAAGGGACGGGGAGGGAGAGGGGAGGAAACGAAGACAGAGGAGGGAGGCAAGGAAGCGGGAGGAGGGAGAGGAGGGAGGAGGGGGAGGGGAGGGAGGCAAGGAAGAGGGAGGCAGGCCCCGCTTACCGGCAGACGGCACACACGAAGCAGTCGGGGTGGTAGGTCTTGCCCAGAGCCGACACCACCTCGCCCTCGATGAAGCGGTCGCAGCTGAAGCAGCGGGTCCCGTACAGCCTCTGGTAGTCCTGCGTACAGATGTACTCGCCCTGCCGCACGAAGAAGCCGCCCTCGGCCAGGTCACAGCCGCACGCTGGGGACACACAGGCAGAGCCGAGTTAGCAGGCGACCACCAGCTCCCAGGCCACACACGGGCCTCGGGGGGAACCCGGGGTGGCTCGCTGAACCCCTGGGACGCCGGGCTCCAGGCTCAGACTCCAGCTTGGGCCCCTCAGCCTGGAGCTGAGTGGACCTCCTTGTGGAAGCCTCTAGAAAGGGACACCAGCCCAGGAAGAGAATGAGGCCATGCTGGGGGGCCAGTCCAGGGTCTCCTCGCCTCCTTGAGCCCCCCAGGGATGAATAGGAGATGCCCACAAGCCCCCAGCCCCTCCAGCTGTACTGTCCCCAGCACAGAAATACCAGATGGGGGAGGCGGTCAGTACCTGGGCACCTACTATGTGCTAGGCCGTGTTCTGGATGGGAAGATTCCATAAGAACAAATGATCACCCCCAGACCACAGCGAGGCTTCCTGACTCCCCACACCCATCTCCCCCGGTGTGGATGAGGCCGGACCCCCTGCAGGAGGGAGACAGGCCAGGCATGCAGGCACTGACCCTAACACACACCTCCTGCCCTGGGAGGACCGGGTTGGGGGGGACTTGCTGGGTGGAGGAGGGGGCGCCTTCCCCTAGGACAGGCCCCAGGGCACGTGGGAGCCAGGCTTGGTTCCCGAGGCAACAGCCTTCACACCCCTCCCTGCGGAGGACCAGCCTGCCATCCGGTCCGTCTGGGGTCTTCATGCATCTCAGCCCCTAAGCCAGGGTCTTCAAAAACTCTGCAGCCCATCTTCTAATCAATCCTTAAATGTTTTCATCAAAACATTAACCGAGGGAACCTCCCTGGTGGTCCAGCGGCTAAGACTCACTGCTCCCAGGGAAAGGGGCCTGGGTCTGCACCCTGCTCAGGGAGCTAGACCCCACACCCCACAGCTAAGAGTCCACACTGCAACAGCCAAATACATAAACAAACGTTTAAAGATAAACTGATTGCAGAGGATATCATTTCTGGGAAATTCTAAGAATGGGCAACTTTAACTAGTCAACTGGAGATGCCAAAGCAAGACCATGGACCTCTGTTTAAAAACCCAGGGCCAGGCTCTCAGTAACAGCAGGCGTTCATCCCCCTTCTGCCTGGAAAGCCAATTTCTATCCCTCCCCCTCAGAACCGTCTGCAAGAGGGGCGTTTCTGAGATGGAAAACGCCAATGGTTCCACAACAAAAACCCCGCAGTCCACATGGAGCTCAGCTTATCAGAAATTCCTTATGGTCATGCAGTGTGCGTGCACACTAAGTCATTTCAGTCGTGTCTGACTCTTTGTGACCACGTGGACTATAGCCCGCCAGGCTTTTCTGTCCATAGGATTCTCCAGGCATGAATACTGAAGTGGGTTGCCACGCCCTCCTCTGGGGGATCTTCCCCATCCAGGGATCGAACCAGCATCTTTTGGGTCTCCTGCATTGGCAGGCGGGTTCTTTACCACTAGCGCCACCTGGGAAGCCCTTCCTTATGGTCAGTTCAGCTGAGTCGCTCAGTCCTGTCCAACTCTTTGCGACCTCATGGACTGCAGCATGCCAGGCTTCCCTACGCATCACCAACTCCCGGAACTTGCTCAAACTCATGTCCATCGAATCAGTGATGCCATCCAACCCTCTCATTCTCTGTCGTCCCCTTCTCCTCCTGCCCTCAATCCTTCCCAGCATCAGGGTCTTTTCCAGTGAAGTTCTTCGCATCAGGTGGCCAAAGTATTGGAGCTTCAGCTTCAGCATCAGTCCTTCCAATAAATATTCAGGACTGATTTCCTTTAGGATGGACTGGTTGGATCTCCTTGCAGTCCAAGGGACTCTCAAGAGTCTTCTCCAACACCACAGTTCGAAAGCAATAGATTTTCGGCATTCAGCTTTCTTTATGATCCAACTCTCACATCCATACATGACCACTGGGAAAAGCACAGCTTCGACTAGAAGGACCTTTGTCGGCTGAGTTATGTCTCTGCTTTTTAACGAGCTATCTAGGTTCTTATGGTCACAGGTTGTAATATTTAATAGCTTATTCTGGCTGGGGTTGTTACTACAGCTGCTAGGACAAAGTAGTACTAGTACTAATTTACCAATACTAGTAAAAAGCTAGTTACTAGTAAAAATTGCTCGTACAAATCTATCAGAACAGCACATATGACGGGGCTCCCCTGGTGGTCCAGTGGTAAAGAGCCCACCTGCCAGTGCAGGGGACGCGCGTTCCGCCCCTGGTCCGGGAGGGTGGCACACGCCGCGGGGCAACTGGGCCCGTGCGCCACTGAGCTGCTGAGCCCGAGGGCCGCAAGTACTGAAGGCTGGACGCCCTAAAGCTGGTGCTCCGCAGCAAGAGAACCCCCCGCAATGAAAAGCCCACACACCGCATCTAGAGGGCAGGCCTTCCCGCCACAACCAGGGAAAAGCCGCCCAGTGACGAGGGCCCAGCCCAGAGCATCAGAATGCAACACGTGTGTTGTTATTACACGGAGACGATCGCTACATGGAGAGGGTAAAAGCCTTCTGCAGTACAGTCTGGATGACACGGGCGGTGGCGGTGGAGAGGGGCTCCTGGTGTCTGACCGCGGAGCCCCGACCTCTGAACGGCGCCCTGCAGGTTCGGGAGGCAAGGGCAACCAGACAGCCTGCCTTCACCGCAGGTGGCTCCTCAGGCTGGTAGGTTCGGGAAGAGCTCTCCGGGAATCGGAATCTCCAGAGGGTCTCAGGGTCCCCGGGGCCGGGTTCTGCTCGGTCCGGTCAGCAGTACCTTTTAGCAGCAACCCCGGTGCACTCTCCCACAGCGACCTGGGGGCTCCAGTGGCCCTGCTGGGAGGGACCCACTCAGTGCAGCCCCCAGCCCCACATGGGGCGAGGCAGTGGGGGTCTCCCCGTCGTCCCCTGTCCCCCTTGCCTAGGCCACAGGGCTGCACATACCATTCCGCACTAACAGCCGCCCACAGGCTTGGAAATCCTTCCTTCCACGTCTCCAAGGAGCGGCTGGCTCTTTGGACAGAAAGCTGAGCAGCTGAGAGCCGGGACGCCAGGGCTGCCCGGGTGATGCAGGCTTGCCCCGCGCACCGTGCTGTGGGCCTCTGGGCAGGTCCCGGCCTCTCTGGGCCCCACGTCCTCAGCTGGGAGGATGGCAGCACACAGGGCATCCCACGAGCTCGTGTGACGTGAGCCCCAACTCGTGCGGGGCCACCATCCAGGTCGTCGTCGGACTGATGTCACTCACCTGGCAGACCCGAGGCCGGCACTCGGTTCTGGATCTGCCCCCCTCCCAGGCGAGAGCGAGGCCCCTTGTTCCGTCTCGCACCCCAGTGTAGCCCCAGCAGCTGCACCCCGACTTGGGAAGAACAGGCTCCCCGGGGCCTGCGCAGGAGAATTACTGCCCTCTGCAAATGCCGCCTGCAGCGATTCAGCCGAGTGGGGGGGCGCCCTTGGCTCTGGGGCTTGGCTCATTTTCCGATCTTCTTAAAGCTGTAATGGCACTGACTGTTCCTCAAAGGAGAAGAATGTGCCGAGGGATCGAGCGCCCCTTTAAAGCTGAGTCTCCATCACAGAGGCGCCAGGAGATGGAATAAGAGCAGCTTTTCTGCCCTGTGGGCTGGGTCCCGCTAGTGCCACGACGCCCCCGACCCGTTCCCGGGCCATCTCTGCTGTCGGGCGGACTGTAGCCGCCCAGGTGCCTAAGGTTAAGGCCAGACAGTAAAGCCAGACCTCTGCCTGCTAAAAATAGAGAGTCCAAATATATTCAGTTCAGTCGCTCAGGTGTGTCCAACTTTGCCACCCCATGGACTGCAGCACGCCAGGCTTCCCTGTCCATCACCAACTCCCGGCGCTTGCTCAAATGGAGTCGGTGATGCCATCCAACCACCTCATCCTCTGTCATCTGCTAAAAGGCCTCATCAAGGCAATATGACGCATCTGTCTAAGCAAGTAGCCGAGAGTTATGAAGGGCTCCGAGTAGCTGTGAGTGACCCCGAGAGCCCCCCTCTTTGGCGGTCAACCATGGTCATTTCTGAGAAATGGTCAGGAGGGGGCGCGCCGTGGTGGGATATTCTGGAATGCTGTTTGGCACCGACTCAAAGGAGTGTGAGAACGGCTCCTACCCTCTAACCCAGCTGTCTGTCTCTGGGACTCTATCTCAAGGAAATGACTGTGAATGTCCACAGAAGTCCACCCGCACAGTGTCAGCTGCAGCGTAACTACAGGATACTGTGATAAGTGAACGCTTGGCTTTAGAGACAGGAGGCTGGGCGTGGATCCTTGCTCCCGCTGCTGTGTGACCTGGGGCAAGTTACTTAACCTCTCTGAGCCTCAGAGTCCCCATCTGTAACAAAGGGTTAATCATACTGACCTCCCACGGTTGTCACAATAAATCAGTTAAGATGAGGCAAAGGAAATTCATCGGCGGAGCGACGGCTGGAATCCATGCAACCGTTTAACAGCTGAGGAATGGCTCCAAGATTGCCGCGGGCCAGGCAACTGAAGGAATTTGGGCAGGTATTCAAAGGTGCTGACAAATGCATGACAGGAAAAGGGCTCACGCAGTCCCTTATCATAGTCATAAGTTGCTCAGTCGTGTCCGACTCTTTGCGACCCCATGGACTGTAACCTACCAGGCTCCTCCATCCATGGGATTTTCCAGGCAAGAATACTGGAGTGGGTTGCCATTTCCTTCTCCAGGAGATCTTCCCAACCCAGGGATTGAACCCAGGTCTCCCACATTGTAGGCAGACGCTTTACCGTCTGAGCCACCAGGGAAGTCCTAAAGAGACACAAAAGTCTGTAGACAAGAGGACTCTGGACGGAAAGACTCTCACAAAGGAAGAGACTGGGATGCGGACGGCGGTCCCTCGGCGTGGTCAGCCGAGGGGCGCTCCGGTGCCGGTGCCTGGGGCGAGGAGAGAGCAGCTGACACCACGGCGCCAGGCGGACCGANGAACGGCGCCCTGCAGGTTCGGGAGGCAAGGGCAACCAGACAGCCTGCCTTCACCGCAGGTGGCTCCTCAGGCTGGTAGGTTCGGGAAGAGCTCTCCGGGAATCGGAATCTCAGAGGGTCTCAGGGTCCCCGGGGCCGGGTTCTGCTCGGTCCGGTCAGCAGTACCTTTTAGCAGCAACCCCGGTGCACTCTCCCACAGCGACCTGGGGGCTCCAGTGGCCCTGCTGGGAGGGACCCACTCAGTGCAGCCCCCAGCCCCACATGGGGCGAGGCAGTGGGGGTCTCCCCGTCGTCCCCTGTCCCCCTTGCCTAGGCCACAGGGCTGCACATACCATTCCGCACTAACAGCCGCCCACGGGCTTGGAAATCCTTCCTTCCACGTCTCCAAGGAGCGGCTGGCTCTTTGGACAGAAAGCTGAGCAGCTGAGAGCCGGGACGCCGGGGCTGCCCGGGTGATGCAGGCTTGCCCCGCGCACCGTGCTGTGGGCCTCTGGGCAGGCCCCGGCCTCTCTGGGCCCCACGTCCTCAGCTGGGAGGATGGCAGCACACAGGGCATCCCACGAGCTCGTGTGACGTGAGCCCCAACTCGTGCGGGGCCACCATCCAGGTCGTCGTTGGACTGATGTCACTCACCTGGCAGACCCGAGGCCGGCACTCGGTTCTGGATCTGCCCCCCTCCCAGGCGAGAGCGAGGCCCCTTGTTCCATCTCGCACCCCAGTGTAGCCCCAGCAGCTGCACCCCGACTTGGGAAGAACAGGCTCCCCGGGGCCTGCGCAGGAGAATTACTGTCCTCTGCAAATGCCGCCTGCAGCGATTCAGCCGAGTGGCGGCTGGCTCCCGGGCGCCCTTGGCTCTGGGGTTTGGCTCATTTTCCGATCTTCTTAAAGCTGTGATGGTACTGACTGTTCCTCAAAGGAGAAGAATGTGCAGAGGGGTCGAGCGCCCCTTTAAAGCTGAGTCTCCATCACAGAGGCGCCAGGAGATGGGATAAGAGCAGCTTTTCTGCCCTGCGAGCTGGGTCCCGCTAGTGCCACGACGCGCCCCGACCCGTTCCCGGGCCATCTCTGCTGCCGGGCGGACTGTAGCCGCCCAGGTGCCTAAGGTTAAGGCCAGACAGTAAAGCCAGACCTCTGCCTGCTAAAAATAGAGAGTCCAAATATATTCAGTTCAGTCGCTCAGGTGTGTCCAACTTTGCCACCCCATGGACTGCAGCACGCCAGGCTTCCCTGTCCATCACCAACTCCCGGCGCTTGCTCAAATGGAGTCGGTGATGCCATCCAACCACCTCATCCTCTGTCATCTGCTAAAAGGCCTCATCAAGGCAATATGACGCATCTGTCTAAGCAAGTAGCCGAGAGTTATGAAGGGCTCCGAGTAGCTGTGAGTGACCCCGAGAGCCCCCCTCTTTGGCGGTCAACCATGGTCATTTCTGAGAAATGGTCAGGAGGGGGCGTGCCGTGGTGGGATATTCTGGAATGCTGTTTGGCACCGACTCAAAGGAGTGTGAGAACGTCTCCTACCCTCTAACCCAGCTGTCTGTCTCTGGGACTCTATCTCAAGGAAATGACTGTGAATGTCCACAGAAGTCCACCCGCACAGTGTCAGCTGCAGCGTAACTACAGGATACTGTGATAAGTGAACGCTTGGCTTTAGAGACAGGAGGCTGGGCGTGGATCCTTGCTCCCGCTGCTGTGTGACCTGGGGCAAGTTACTTAACCTCTCTGAGCCTCAGAGTCCCCATCTGTAACAAAGGGTTAATCATACTGATCTCCCACGGTTGTCACAATAAATCAGTTAAGATGAGGCAAAGGAAATTGATCAGCGGAGCGACGGCTGGAATCCATGCAACCGTTTAACAGCTGAGGAATGGCTCCAAGATTGCCGCGGGCCAGGCAACTGAAGGAATTTGGGCAGGTATTGAAAGGTGCTGACAAACGCATGACAGGAAAAGGGCTCACGCAGTCCCTTATCATAGTCATAAGTTGCTCAGTCGTGTCCGACTCTTTGCGACCCCATGGACTGTAACCTACCAGGCTCCTCCATCCATGGGATTTTCCAGGCAAGAATACTGGAGTGGGTTGCCATTTCCTTCTCCAGGAGATCTTCCCAACCCAGGGATTGAACCCAGGTCTCCCACATTGTAGGCAGACGCTTTACCGTCTGAGCCACCAGGGAAGTCCTAAAGAGACACAAAAGTCTGTAGACAAGAGGACTCTGGACGGAAAGACTCTCACAAAGGAAGAGACTGGGATGCGGACGGCGGTCCCTCGGCGTGGTCAGCCGAGGGGCGCTCCGGTGCCGGTGCCTGGGGCGAGGAGAGAGCGGCTGACACCACGGCGCCAGGCGGACCGAGAACTCAGGTGTCCGCAGAGCTGGAGCGAGCTGGCTGGGGGCAGCGGGCCACCACCCGTCCAGGCTGCAGCCTGGCCTCTGCCGCAGAGCCTCCCTCTGGAAACAACAGGCCCACGTCAGCTGAGAGTGCCCCTGCCCTGACTGTCCACCGCTCTCCCCTGGCTTCTGGTTCCCACACATGCTCTGGAACACAGGCGTTTGGTCCCTGTCACCCCCCCCCCACCCGACACCAGCCCAGCTCTGGGCGTGGCCGTCCATGATCCCCAGAGGGCTGTGTCTTTGCGGACGGCCCCACCTGCGGTTACCAAGTTACAGGAAGAGCTGGTGCACTACACACACACTCACACATGTGCACCACACTCACAAACACACACATGCACACTCACAGTCACACACACATTCACACTCAAGTCACACACATCACACACACACACACCCCATACTCTCATACACTCACTCACACATATACTCACACACACAATCACACACAGTCACACACACATGCACACATACACATGCACACTCACACACAGTCACACACATCACACTCACACATACACACCCCCCACACTCTCATACACACACACACTCACACACACATGCACACTCACACAGTCACACACACACCCCACACTCTCATACACTCACACACACACTCACACAGACATAAGCACACTCACACACCACACTGACATACAGATGCACACACACACGACACTCACACATGCACACACACACACTCAGTCACACCTACACACTCATACACACACACATGCATTCACACACACACACACGTCCCTCCCCCCGTCTCCTTCACTCTTTCTGCAAACATGAGCGCGCTCAGCCCCGGCCGCGCGGATCAGAAAGCACCTGCTCTCCTGTCTAACTGTCTCATCTTCTCATCGTTTTGGAATCGGGGCTTGTGCTTCCCAGGCATTGCGAGCAGGGCGACAGATGACCCCAGCTGGAAACAGATGCTCCGAAAGCACAGGACTTGGCCACAAGAGGAAGGTCCGGAGGACCAGATTCATCCTCCCAGGCAAGTTTCAAGCTGTTTGTAACAACGGTAACAGCTTTCGTTGTTTCCCGAGGACCTGCTGCGTGCTGGCCTGTTTCCGTCTCACCCAGAGCCCCATCGTGCACCGTGAACCTGGCTGGGTTCTAAGACAATCCGGAGGCAGCTGCCCCCCAGACTCTCGTCCAAGCTGCCGTGGCCTCGGGCCGGGGCTCCGGGCCCGTCTCCCCACCCTGCCCTGACTCCCCACATCGGCACGGCACTCAGAGGCCACAACACTAAGACACGCAGGGCCCTCCTGCGTTCTTCCTCCTCTGGTGTCAGGGCCCGGGTCCTCACAAGGACCCCTCCAGCCCTCCGCACTCCCTCCTCACTCTACTCCGGGCCAGCAGGCCTCCTGCTGTCCTGGAAACCTCTGGGCACAACTGCCTGCTTCACAGTTACTGCCCTGGCTATTCCCTCTGCTTGCGAT
>SJYQ01014905.1:0-19297 GCA_006410935.1 Redunca redunca
ATGTACACTCGTGGTGAATTCATGTCAATGTTTGGCAAAACCAATACAGGAATGTAAAGTAAACTAAAGTTAAAAAAAAAAAAAAACTATGGTAAACAGTGTAATTAAACAGTAAAACAAGAAGAAATGCCCCCCACCACCCCCCCGCCCCAAGATGTGAACATGTAAGCTTAAGCAGAAGTTTCATTTCCATGCTTAACAATATTCACCCTCAAACAGTGTTTCTGAAGGGACCCATTTATCTGCAAAGTGAGAGAAATTTGAATACACTTACCACAGTGATCCCACCTTAGCACTTGAGGGAATAAAATCAGCATGCAGAAACTATTTTACAAATGAAAACTTAGGTTCTGATGTCAGCTTTGCTTCTCTGTGACTTTGAATAAGTTATAATAATTAACCTCCCTGGACTCAGCCCATTTGTAAAATGAAGGAAGCTGGATGAGCTAATTTCAAAGGCTACTTCCTGAGCAGGCATCTCATGATTCCATCATCTGTATTCTGTGTTAGTTTAGGCACCAGAGGGAATTGCTACAAGGGCCACATTGCTACTGGGGAAATTTAATCAGTGGTCCTATTCGCTTGAGAACAGGCCTGTTTTAGATGACGTTGGGGACTAATTTTTGAGAATGTTGTCATTTTGTGAAGCTGGTAGATTTAGATGACAAATTGATTTATTCGTAGCTAACTTCACCAGAAGATACTTTAGGTCTGTTCGTTTTTTTGTTTTGTTTTAATAAAACTCATTATATTTATTTAGTTTTATTGGAGGATAATTGCTTTCCATGTTGTGTTGGTTTCTGCCAAACATCAACACGAATCAGCCATAAGTATATATATGTTCTCTCTCTCTTGAATCTCCCTTTCACCTTCAACCCCATCCCACCCTTCTAAGTTGTCACAGAGCACCAGGTTGAGCTCCCTGTGTTATACAGCAACTTCCCATTCAGTTCAGTTCAATCATTCAGTCGTGTCTGACTCTTTGGGAGCCCTGAACTGTAGCACGCCAGGCCTCCCTGTCCATCACCAACTCCCGGATTCCACCCAAACCCATGTCCATTGAGTCAGTGATGCCATCCAACCATCTCATCCTTTGTCGTCCCCTTCTCCTCCTGCCCTCAATCTTTCCCAGCATCAGGGTCTTTTCAAATGAGTCAGCTCTTTGCATCAGGTGGCCAAAGTATTGGAGTTTCAGCTTCAACATCAGTCCTTCCAATGAACACCCAGGACTGATCTCCTTCAGGATGGACTGATTGGATCTCCTTGCAGTCCAAGGGACTCTCAAGAGTCTTTTCCAACACCACAGTTCAAAAGCATCAATTCTTCGGTACTCAGCTTTGTTTATAATCCAACTCTCACATCCATACGTGACCACTGGAAAAACCATAGCCTGGACTAGATGGACCTTTGTTGGCAAGGTAATGTCTCTGCTTTTTAATATGCTATCTAGGTTGGTCATAACTTTCCTTCCAAGGAGTAAGCGTCTTTTAATTTCATGGCTGCAGTCACCATCTGCAGTGATTTTGGAGCCCAGAAAAATAACATCAGCCACTGTTACACATGGTATGCATATATTTCAATGCTACTCTCTCAATTCATGCCACCCTTTCCTGCCCCCACTGTGTCCATAAATCTGTTCTCTATCTAAGTCTCTATTCCTGCCCTGCAAATAGGTTTGTCAGTACCATTTTTCTAGAGTCCATGTATATGCATTAATATATGATATTTGTTTTTCTCTTTCTGACTTACTTTGTATAACAGGCTCTAGGTTCATCCACCTCACTAGAACTTACTCAAACACGTTCCTTTATATGGCTGAGTAATATTCCATTGTATACATATACTATAGCTTCTTTATCGGTTGCAAAAATCAGTTCTAGATAAATGAAGTATCGTTTACTGTGCTGCAGGCAGCTCCTGCTGACTCCAGAGAACTGACTATTAAATTTCCAGGTGTTTTGCAATCTGTAGGTTGTACCTGTGTGGTCTAAATACCACTATAATGGTGTACTACTACACAACTCTTCCTAAGTCTACATTCTGTCAGTTTGAAATTGTCCACAGTGGGACTGTTTACAGCAGCACAGTTGGCAAATGTTAAAAAAGAAAAATCACAACCTTATTGTTTTGCTGATCGTCTAAGTGTAATAAAGGGGTCAAAAAAATGTTAAAAGTGCAGATTTCAAAGCTCAGAAATAGAGGGCATAATTGTCACTCCCTTTATTTATACCTTTCAGTAGCATCGCTTTGCCCAAAAAAACATGTAAACTTAAACGTGTGTCATGTCTGTAGCTCTTACGTTATGAGTTGTGAAGATATTTGAGGTAATATTCTTCCGGTATTTACAAATTGTCGTATGATTCAGCAAAGAGGGCACTCATCTCATTGACAGATGAGTGAAATCACAGCAGGCATTTCATGGCTTCACTTTCATCTTAGCCATTAACATAAAAATGTCAACCAGCTTTCATGTCGGAATCACATTCATTTGTCAATGACATGAGGAACTTCTCTGCCAAACTGGGTAATAATCAAGCACTTATTTATAGTCTTATTTTGTCAGATCGTGGTTGAACTGCAAACACCGATTGGCTTTGAATACAAGAGCTGGGCAAAAATCAACAGAAGTGTCCTATGAAAATCAGTGAGCTCAATGACCTGGTAACTTAGGGGTAAAGAACCTGCCTGCCAATGCAGGAGATGCAGGTTCAATCCCCAGGTCAGGAAGATCCCCTGGAAAAGGAAATAGCAACCCACTCAGTACTTTTGCCTAAAGAATTCCATGAACAGAGGAGCTACAATCCATGGTTTCACAGAAGAGTTGGACACAACTTAGCAACTAAACAACAACAACAAATGGAATTTATAATAAAGAGTATTATAGTGTATTATTATTTACAAATTGGGTGCTATATATCCTTTGTAGAATTAAATGAAAATAAACTTACATATGTATGCACACACAGACATTTTTTGCAGAGCAGATTGTTAAACATTTACCAGCCCACTGCTGAGTGTAATTGCATCTTCCCTGCCAAGAGGCAGAACATGAGACCTTCCCACTCTGAGTCATGCCAACAGCATAAAGCCCACATAGGACAAAACCTCAATAAACTGGACTATACACGCAAAGGCAACTTGTGTTCATAGAAATTGTCTTAGAGTAATTAAGAAAATGCCATTTGTTGTTTTCAAGTACTTAGGCCAACACGAACCAGTGCCAACAGAGGGTGTGGTCTGTTTGAATCAAAAAGCAAAGAAAAAAACCCTTTAATTAGCTCTCTGTATGCACATAAATTTTGCTAAAACTTTTATTAAAGACTGCCTGCAATAATTTCTTGTGTCCAGTCACTCTCCCACCATTTAGACCCATTCTTAGCTTTTGTGGGACACCCTCTTATGTGGCCCAGCAGTCCATTTGTACATGATCCTGGCTCTAAAGACCTCCAGTGCTTCCCCATTGGCTACAGGATAAAGTTTAAACCCTTTAGTGTCCCAGGCTCCTAACTCCCTTGACTGTTAACCTTCTCCCAGCCAGGTCAGCAGACTACCCAGGGGCTAAAGATGGCCTGCAGCCTGACTTTGTACTGTCCCCAAGGAAAGAATGGTTAGACTTTTTTTTTTTGTCTGTGCTGGGCCTTTTTTGCTGCATGTACTTTTCTCTAGTGGTGGCAAGTAGGGGGCTACTCTCTAGTTGAGATACATGGACTTATTGCAGTATCTTCTCTTGTTGCAGAGCAGAGGCTTAAGAGCGTTTGGGCTTCAGTAGTTGCAGTGCGTGGACTCGGGAGTTGAGGTTTCTGGGTTCTAGTGCAGAGGCTGAATAGTTGTGGTGCACAAGCTCAGTTGCCCTGCAGCATGTGGGATCTTCCTGGATCAGGATACAACCCGAGTCTCCTGCATCGGCAGGCAGATTTTTTTTTACCACTGAGCCACCAGGGAAGCCACTGACATTTTTTTAAATGGTTGAAAAACATCAGGAGAAGAATATTTTTTTAATACATGAAAATGATATGAAAAATGATACGAGGTGAGATGGCTGGATGGCATCGGCGATGCAATGGACATGAACTTGGGCAAACTTTGGGAGACGGTAAGGGACGGGGAGGCCTGGCATGCTGCGGTTCATGGGGTCTCAGAGTCTGACACAACTGAGTGACTGAACAAAACCCACAGCTTTATTGGCACCCAGCCACAGCCACTCAGTTACAAATTATCCAGGGTGGTGGTGCAGTTGAGTCCTTGAAACCTACCTAGAGCCCACCTACCTAATCTGTTTAAGTAATTATCTGGCCCTTCACAGAGGAGGTTTGCTGACCGTGTTCCAACCTCACCAAGCTTCTCGTTTTTTTTCAGCCCATAGAGTCCTTTTATGAGGTGAATTAACACAGTTCTCTGCCTCTGACCTGCTTCCTAGAAGGTCAAGTGCTAACTCGGTTAGCAAGGCCTCTCAGAGGCTTACTCTCTGCTCCAGCCTCATCCCCTCCCCACCCTCCTCCCCAGGTTCTCACCACCCTGCAACCGCAGCCACCTCAGGCCACACCTAATTCACTGTTCACTTAACGTTAACTGTTCCCTCACCTGCAAGCTGCTTGGCTTGGAGCCCTCATCTTCTGTCCATCTGACACACCTCTGGCCACCTTTCAGGGTCAAAGGCAAACCTCGACTCCATGAAGTTTCTTTTGAACATTCCAGGCAGGGTCAGCCGTCTCCCCTGCGCTTCCACTGTGCTTTAGACCTGAGCCTGATGCTCTTGCCAGGAAGTGAAACGAAGCGCCTGATGCCGCGTCCTAACACCTGGAGAAGATCTCCAGTCCTTCCTCTCCTGTGCTCCCCACCACCCTCTCTCCTCTCATTGGCGTATGGAGCAACTGCATTAGCCAGACAAGATGGGGGCTCTTGTTTCATTCCACTGATGACCCTTAACTTCACCCTGGAAAGAAAAAGTGCTTCACCTCCCCCAAAGAACTGGATGCTTCCATGACAGGAAGTTCCACGTTATAGCATGACCAGAGCATTTGTTTCTCATCTCATGGCCTTCAGAGGCTAGGCTCCTGGGGGCGAAGGGGCCAGGTTTGGTTTATCTTTGCCCCAAAACACAGAACATGCACACAGTAGGTACCTAATAAACACAAATTGAACTGCTTGGATGTGCTTCTCTTTTAATACACAAAATGAGAGAAGACGTATGAATTCAATACAAGGAAAATCTGTAGGTTTGAGAGATGAAGATGTAGGCAGCCTCCTGGGTTTTTCCTTCTCTGTTGGCTGGGGTATCCTGGTAAACATACAGTTGCAGAAGGAAGTCAAGACGGGGGTGGGAGGCAGTTTGCTTGATGACCTGACTTCTTCAGAAATGGACTTGTTCGGTCTTCCTCCCTTGATATCAATACCAGAAGACCTACTGCGTGGCTGGTTTCCACCTGGTGGTGGGATGACCTCGCCCCATGTAAACCAAGGCACTCTGTCCCCTCAACCCTTACCTCTCAAAGTGTGGTCCCCTGACTGGCAGCATCAGCATCAGCCGGGGGTTTGGTAGAAGTGCAGAGTCTCCGACCTACTGAGTCAGAGTTTGAACTTTCACAGTACCCGCAAATCATTTGTTTAAAATTTGAGGAGCCGAGGTCTAGCATACGCAAAGGATGCATACACCACAAGCAGGAACCTGGCTTTCCCATCCTGTCAGAAGCCCAGTATTCCAAAATATGTAAACTATACCGTGCCCACGGGACTTGATTAAAACTAAAGGGTTCGGTTCTTTCTAATGCTGAGATTCACGACGATTCCTTTCAGTTCTGAAAAGCCATGCTGTCATCCATTCTGTCTACTTGCTGTTGTACTCCATTGCTCAGTAGTTCAACTCGTACTTAACTATCTCCCGTAGACTAAACACCGTCCCCCAAACTAGGATGTAGTTGCGAACAAGCCAGAAAAGGTTGCTGCTGTTATCATACTTAGATTCTAGCAGGAAAAGGCAGATAGTAAGTAAATACATAAATAAAATAATTTCATGTGAGTCCCATTGACACACATGGACAGGATGAGGTAGTGAAGAGTATCTGGCATGGGTGAGGGGTGGCGACATTAGCGAGGGCAATCACAAAAGACTTTTTGGAGAAAGGAACAGTTGAGCAGCAGGGGAGCCTTTACAAAGGCAGAGTGAACACAGAGTTCCCAAAGCAGGAACTGGATAGACATTTAGAGAAAAAAGGACAGAGCATCTGGGTTGCTGTGAGCAAAACAGTATCAAAAAAAGAGAGAGAAGACGTGAAGTGATGAAGGAGGAGGGCGGGGGCAGATCACGTGAAGCCTCAGAATCCTGGAGATTTTCCTGCCCAAAAAGGATGGCAGGCTTTTCTTTTTACTTAAAAATAAAAAAGATCACTGACTGCTCTTGGAAAAATGATTGTAGGCGGGTGTAGCAGCAAAGCAGGGGGGCTGAAACCCTAATTAACAATGGATAAATTAGGCTTCATCAAAATTTAAAAATTTTGTACTTCAAAGGCACATCAAGAAATTGAAGAAAATCCACAAGTTGTGGAAGAGTATTTGCAAGTAGACATCTGATAAAGGTTTCATATCTAGAATGTGGAATATAAAGCTCTTACAACTCAATAATGAGACGACAACCTGGTTTTAAAAATGAGCAAAGGATCTGAGTAGATTATTTCTCCAAAACAGATCTACAAATGGCCAAGAAGCACATGAAAAGATGCTCAACATTATAGTTATCAGAGCAATAGAAATCAAAACCAGAGTATAATTTATTTCCAACCCACCAGGGTGGCTATAATAAAAAAAGACAGATAATAACAAGTGTTGGCAAAGATGTAAAATGGTGTAGTCATTATGGAAAATAGTCCTCAAAAGTTTAAACACAGTTATCAAATGACCCAGCAATTCCACATCTAGATATATACCCAAAAGAAACAATGGCACAAAAACTTGTCCACACATGTTTACCTGGTTATTCATAATAACCAGAAAGTAGAAATAACTCAAATGTCTGACAACTGATGCATGGATAAACAAAATGTGGTCAATTCATATAATGTATATTAGATCGCTAGGGCTTCTGCAACAAGGAACCACAGACTGGGCGGCTGAAACAGAAATTTATCATCTCACACTCCTGGAGGCTAGAGTCCAAGATCAAAGTTGTGGTAGGACTGATACCTTCTGACATCTGGGAGGGAGAATATGTGCTTGTCTCCTAGCTTCTGGTGGGTTGCTGGCAATCTCTGGTGTTTCCTGGGCTGTACAAGCATGACTCTCATCTCTCTTTCTCTTCGTGTCCACATGGTATTCATCCTGTGTGCATGTCTTTGTGTCCAAATGTCCCCTTGTTATAAGGACATTGATCATACCGGGATATGGACCCACCTGCTCCATACCACCTCATCTTGGCTAATTATATCTGCAACGATCCTACTTCCAAATAAAGCCACACTCTGAAGTTTTAGGGGATAGGATTTCAACATATGGATTTGAGGGAGCACAGTTCCATTCCTAAAACAACAGAATACTCTTCAGCCATAAAGAGGAATGAAGTGCTGACACAGGCTACAACATGAATGAGCCTTGAAAATGTGCTAAGCGAGAGAAGCCAGCCACATATTATGTGATTCCCTTTATGTGAGGTATTCAGAGAAGACAAATCTATAAAGACAAAAAGTACATTACTGGCTGCTTAGGGCACGAGAGAGGTTGGAGGAATAGGAGGGTGATAGATAGAGGGCACATGTCTTCCTTATGGGTGATCAGTCAGTCAGTTCAGTCTCTCAGTCGTGTCTGACTCCTTGCGACCCCATGAATTGCAGCACGCCAGGCCTCCCTGTCCATCACCAACTCCCGGAGTTCACTCAGACTCACGTCCATCGAGTCAGTGATGCCATCTAGCCATCTCATCCTCTGTCATCCCCTTCTCCTCCTGCCTCCAATCCCTCCCAGTATCAGAGTCTTTTCCAATGAGTCAACTCTTCGCATGAGGTGGCTAAAGTCCTGCAGTTTCAGCTTTAGCATCATTCCTTCCAAAGAGATGCCAGGGCTGATCTCCTTCAGAGTGGACTGGTTGGATCTCCTTGCAGTCCAAGGGACTCTCAAGAGTCTTCTCCAACACCACAGTTCAAAAGTCTCAATTCTTTGGCACACAGCTTTCTTCACAGTCCAACTCTCACATCCATACATGACCACTGGAAAAAACATAGCCTTGACTAGACGGACACTTGTTGACAAAGTAATGTCTCTGCTTTTCAATATGCTATCTAGGTTGGTCATAACTTTCCTTCCAAGGAGTAAGTGTCTTTTAATTTCATGGCTGCAGTCACCGTCTGCAGTGATTTTGGAGCCCCAAAAAATAAAGTCTGACCTTTTCCCACTGTTTCCCCATCTGTTTCCCATGAAGTGATGGGACCAGATGCCATGATCTTCATCTTCTGAATGTTGAGCTGTAAGCCAACTTTTTCACTCTCCACTTTCACTTTCATCAAGAGGCTTTTTAGCTCCTCTTCACTTTCTGCCATAAGGGTGGTATCATCTGCATATCTGAGGTTATTGATATATTTCCCAGCAGTCTTGATTCCAGCTTGTGCTTCTTCCAGCCCAGTGTTTCTCGTGATGTATTCTGCATAGAAGTTAAATAAGCAGGGTGACAATATACAGCCTTGTACGTACTCCTTTTCCTATTTGGAACCAGTCTGTTCCATGTCCGGTTCTAATGGTTGCTTCCTGACCTGCATATGGGTGATGGAAATGTTCTAAGATTGCTTGTGGTGATGGTTGTACAACTGTGAATATGCTAAAGATAATTGAATTGTATACTTTAAAAGGTTGAGTTGTATGGTATGTGAATAAAGAAATTACCAAAGCAAAACACAAATTAACATTATAAAAAGTGTTGAAGACATTTTCCAAAAGTGTAACTTAGGATTTGGGTCCAAAATTCAGATCCTGGCTCTCCAACTTTCTGTTACTTTGAGCAAATTGCTTAACTTCTCCACTGAAAAGATGCGGATATGGGAAAAGGAGTCTAGCAGGATTGTTCAAGAATTAGAGATTATCTAGGCACACAGTGTGTTTTTTAGTCACTGAGTTGTGTCTGACTCTTTTGTGACCCCATGGACTGTAGCCCTCTAGGCTCCTCTGTCCATGGGATTCTCCAGGCAAGAGTATGAGTTGCCATTTCCCCCTCCAGGGGAATCTTCCCAACCCACGGACTGAACCCTCATCACCTGCATTGGCAGGGGATTCTTTACCACTGAGCCACCTGGGAAGCCCCAGGCACACAGTAGTTGCTCAATAAAATCATTACAATCCATACATTTTACCCTTGAAAACATAGTGTGATTCTATCATGGATAAATCTTTGAATCATTTATTTTTCTAAATGGTCCAATAAGACCTTTATCATGCCCCTCAACAATCAAACTCCCAAAAGAGAACTAAAACTTAGAAGAAAAACACATCCCTTCACACTTTTCATGCCACAGGAGGACCAACTCTGTGCTGCTTTTCTGCCTCTGACACCTCTTCCTGCCTTTTGTTTTGATTCCTTGAGCTGATAATTGAAGCTGTCAAAGAAGGCTCACATTACTTAGTGTTTCAGCAACATGTTCCAGCTGGGACAAAAGGGCATGTTGCCGAGTTGGAGGAAGAGAGCGAAGGTTCCCCAGGAAGAAGCCCACTCTTGAGCTTCCAGGCTGTTGGGTTATTAAATCTGTGTCTGGGGGTGTTTCCCAGCACATCCGTTTGAAGGGACGGACCTGAGTCAGCGGTGAGTCTGAAGTGAATACAGAAAGACTCAAGAATAA
The DNA here is from genome assembly GCA_006410935.1 of Redunca redunca. NCBI lineage: Eukaryota > Metazoa > Chordata > Mammalia > Artiodactyla > Bovidae > Redunca > Redunca redunca. The sequence goes on from SJYQ01014905.1 coordinate 9,810, forward strand.
GTCTCTGAAATGCCACAGGTCTAAGCATTTCCTGATACTTTATAGAGAAAATCAGAATCAAATCTCGCCCTGGCCATGAGTCAGATGCCTTCATCACAATGCCAGGAGATGTAAGGTCAAAAAAGATACAAGATGCTGTGCAAAACCATTTGGCGGCACTCATGGATGGTGTGTCCTGTGCTGTGCTGGGCCCAGGGATGCAGAGATGATGGTGAAGTGGTGTCTGCAGGGGCCCCTGGTCTCGTGCACAGAAGCAAACACATACACTTCACGGAGGCATTCTGCGGTCTATGTAACAGGAGTTCAAGGTCACACGCAGAACCTATGATTGGTGCCTGTGGTCTGGGCATCCAGCGCCAATGAAACCTCCCTGATAATTACATTTTCTCCCAACTCTCCAGACAGTCTATTAATTCCATCCTGTCGCTACATCCCAAACAGGTCCTGTCCAAACAGTCCTGCGGTGGTGATTCATAATCCGGCAGATGCAGCCTTATTTAGAACATCTTATTCAGAGATGATCTTCTTGTGAACTTTGAGGAAATGCAGAATGCTTGGCAAAAGTCCCTCCACCTCTCCACCCTGTCCTGGCACCACTTCCTTCCCCCAGGAGCATTCCTGCCTCTTGTCCCCACGTCACCTTCTGGTCACCCAGGTCGGCATGCTCTCCTTATTTGGTCATTGCTTACCTGTCCGGGGTGCGGTAGGAATGACCGTGGGCTGGCCCAAACCCTCTACCAGAGCCCATGACTCAAAAATAGTCCTTTTACTTGCCTAATCCCAAGCATTTCCAGGGACGCTTTTAAAAAAGCCGGATTCCATCTAGAAAGATGGTACAGATGAGCCTGTTTGCAGGAACAGAGACGAAGACGTAGAGTCAGGACACGTGGACGCTGCAGGGGAAAGGGAGCGGGGGATGAGTTGGGAGAGTAGCACTGATGTATATACACAGCCATGTGTAAGACAGATAGTCAGAAGCTGCATATAGCACAGGGCGCTCAGCTCGGGCTCTGTGATGACCTCGAGGGATGGGGTGGGGGGGGATGGGATGGGTGGGAGGGAGGTTCAAGAGGGAGGAGATATATGTATACACATAACTGATTTACTTTGTTACAGCAGAAACTAACACCAAAAAAAAAAAAGAAACTAACACCAAATGATAACACAATTATAATCCAATAACATATATGTATATATTATTCCCTAGTGGCTCAGACAGTAAAGAATCTGCCTGCAATGCAGACCAAGGTTTGATCCTTAGGTTAGGAAGATCCCCTGGAGAAGGGAATGGCTACCCACTCCAGTATTCTTGCCTGGACAATTCCATGGACAGAGGAGCTTGGAGGGCTATATAGTCCATGGGGTCACAAGAGTCAAACTGAGCAACTAACACTTTCACATTATATATTATATATCCTTTTTAAAAATAGCAAAAAACAAAATCCATATTCCAGAAGGCCCTACTCTAGACCCACTGAATCAGTGTTTAGGAAAGGGGTCTGGAAATTTGGATTTTTTTATGTGAGCTCCAGGGGATTTTAGATAAAGCAAGTTTGGAAAGCTACATCTACCATTTTAAAGGAGAAACCCAAAACCAAGACTTTTGGACTCATTTTCAAGTGTATTGCTTGTGTCAGAACAAATCCTAGAGGGGAGGTTTGAGGTGAGCAAGCCCCCTCTACAAAACAATAACTCTTTCTCTGGAGAACTCCTGACAAAATTATGATCTGAGAGCAAAGGTGTTCGCACGGGATCTGAGAATGCCCAGTACTCATTCTGAAAGTGCTTGCTTAAATGGCACTCAGGGAGGGGTTGGTTTGCCTGTAGGATCTGGAGCTGTAGATATGTGCTGCCTCTAAGCAGAAGTAATAACCCTTAGTCATATAAGAGACCTTGGCATGACTTTAAACAGAGACTTCATTTTCTCTGTTCCGTGGAATTCCCAGTGTCTGCGAGGCCATATGTGTGATTTTCCTTGGAAAGGGCCTGTGAGTCATTTCCTAAGGCCGTTTAACTTGACCGGAGGGTGCTCGGGACGGCCCTGGGCAGATACCAGCTGAGCGATGGCTGATGCCTTTGGATCTGGAGTCAGGACCTTCCTCCAAGGGCTCCTTTTTCTGTTCTCATTTTCAAACCAGGGTGACACCCTGGCGACGTGTGCTGCTTTGTCCCTTCCTTCCTCCCTGGACTCTGCCCCCACCCACCCCTTTCGAGGTTCGCAGCCAAAGCTGACTTCACTCACCAACTCTGCATCGCGTTTTGGTGAGTCCCACTTACAGATGCCAAGATGTGGGCTGTGTTGTTTGCTCAGGCCCTGATCAGATTTTCCATCAGCTCTGAGCACAGCAGCTCTGAGCCTGGGCTTCTGGACTCCACCAGGGTCCTGTCCTGAACCTCCCCTGGGCACTGCCCCCCAACATGGCCAGAAGGCCCCCCCCAAGGCCAGACTTCCAGAAACAGGGTCAGGCACATGGGGTCAGCTGGAGTCATTACCCTGGAGACAGGACCCAGCAGAGGAATGGCCAAGGGATGTGATGGGAGAAGCAGCTGATCAATGATTCCTTTGTGCCCTGCTCCATAAATTGACACTGCAATCCAGCCTGGAGCTCTCAGAAGCAAAAGCTTACAGACCTGAATCAGATGGCAAAGATAGGGACACTAAAACAGGGTAGGACTGACTCACATGGTTTGAGGAGGGCTTCAGAGACCCCTGGCTTGCAGACTGAATAAGTAGTCTTCACACTTCTTGAGTGTAAGAGTCTCTTGCAACGCTAAAAGCCAGACCTCCTCACCTCCTTGCTTAGAAACGCCAGCCCCAAACCAGAGGAAAGATGGCTTTCTTTGACTCAGGACCCAATGAATGCTAACCCAAGGCAAAAAGACAATTCAATTCATGGTTCTGTTCATTTAACTTGCTCTTCTTCATCTAGTTGTCCAAACAGAAACTGTGGCACCATCCTAAATCCTTCTCCTTCCTCATCCCACACAGTCAGTCAGTCACCCGATGCTGATGCTTCCACCTGTTTAATATCAGTCCCCCCCCCCCATTCCTTCATTGATTCAGGTCCTTATTCTGTCTGTGCATGAAGAATGGGCTTTATGACAAGTCCTCCTGTCTTCGGCCAGGGTGCTTGCGTGCATTTGTGCTTAGTCACTAAGTTGTGTCCAACTTTTTGCAACCCCAGAGACTGTAGCCTGCCAGAGTCTTCTGTCCATGGGATTCTCCAGGCAAGAATACTGGAGCGAGTTTCCATTTCCTTCTCCAGGGGATCTTCCTGACCCAGGGATCAAAAAGTCCCTCTCCAGTCCCTCCTGTTTACATGGGAACCAGGGTTATCTTTTCCGAAAATGACCTTTTAAAAATGCCAGTCTAGTAATGGCTTCCCACAGTCTGCGAATAAAACCCAGATTCCTTGGTGTACTGTATAGGGTCCTTCACAATCTAGACTATGTAACTGTTTAGCCTAATCTCTCATCAAGCCTCACATACATCCAGGGATGCAATCACACTTGACTCATTCCTTCATTCGAGTTTCTGTCGTGTATCCGATCCTGTGCTGGACTCTGATAATCCAGTGGTGCAGGCAAGGCACCCACAGTCCCTGATCCCCTAGAGCTGGCAATCGAAGGCGGAAGACAGAATTTGGACATGAAGGTATATACTTCATTGAGTTCAACAGGTGCTTTGCTAGAGCACAACAGATGGACATCACCTGACCTCAAAGGCAGGGATCCCTCTGATCCAAAGGAATGAATGAGAAATGATGAATGTGAGTTGGAAGTGGTGAGAGCCTGTATATGTGAAGGGTCACAGATGAGAGATCTGAGTGTTTTCAAGTAACTGAAGGGAAGCGTGGCCTGTCAGTGACGAGAGAGAAAGCTAAAGAGGCCCGTGGGTCTTCTTGGTCATGGAAGAGCTCAGAAGATTCCATATTAAGGACTTTGTGATGTTACCTAGAGGAATAGAGAGACACAGAACCATTTAAAGCAGACTTGATTTTTGAAAGACCTCTCTGGCTGACTTTAGGGAATGGGTCAAACCACTGATAGTGCCCCAAGGTACTGAACCACAGTTGGGTCTTAGCAGAAGCCTTTTCATGTCTCTGGGATGCCCCATGGCTCTTGTCTACTAAGTCCCTTCCATCTTTCATAGCTCAGCTCATAATCCTTAAAAGTCAGAGCCCACTCCTTCCCTCCATCCAGGTGGAGTTGGGCATATCTCCATCTTTGCTCGCATAGCATGTAGTTCCTTTTCTGTTGTTCACTCAGTCCAACTCTTTGTGACCCCATAGACTGCAGCAGACCAAGTTTCCCTGTCCTTCACTATCTCCTGGTGTTTGCTCAGACTTATGTCCATTGAGTCGATGATGCCATCCAACCACCTCATCCTCTGTCATCTCCTTCTCCTCCTGCCCTTAATTTTTCCCAGTATCAGGGTCTTTTCCAATGAGTCGGCTCTTCACAAAGGGTGGCCAAAGTATTGGAGCTTCAGCATCAGTCCTCCCAATGAATACTCAGGGTTGATTTCCTTTAGGATTGATTGGTTTGATCTCCTTGCAGTCCAAGGGACTCTGAAGAGTGTTCTCCAGCACCAGAGTTCAAAAGCATCCATTCTTCGGCGCTCAGCCTTCTTTATGGTTCAACTCTAACATCCATCCCTGACTACTGGAAAAACATCACGTCAGTCCCCATTACTAGGCTGTGTGTTTATAAAGGGAATTCAGTCTGTTTTCCTTTCAGCTTTATATCCCTGAGACCCAGCATTTAGTAGTGGCCTTAAATGTGTTAAGTATGCTTTGAATGTGTGAGTTTACACCAGAGGCAAAAAAAAAAAACAACCCAGAAAAGTTGAGATTCAAGACCTCCATGACTCCCTCCATATCAAGTCCTTCTCTCCCCACTGGAGGTCCCTGTTGTCCTGGACCCAGAAACCTCACAGGTTTGCCGGTCCCTTTTCTCTTTCCCACGCAGCAGCGCGTCTTGGCAAATGCTCCTGAAGGAACGTGGTCTCTGCAGCCTCCACTAGTCTTCTCTGATGTGGAACCCCTCGACTTTGTACCTCAATTTGGCCAGAGGCCTGGTCAGATAGTTGAATTTAAAATTGTTTTCATTGAAGGGGCCCAGGGCCTGTTGTGCGGCTTGGAGCTCGGGACCTTTCCTGCCAGTCACTACCATGCTGCGAATTTATTAGACTCTGAGGGCACGGTTCCGGAGGCAGTAGTGTCTCCGAAGTGGCCCCTTTCCCTACCAGGCACTGAATGGCTCTAGAAGGCGTAAGTCTTTATGATTATTAATATTTATATTATTGAATTGTCTGCTCTGGGTTTTAGTTGGGGCAAGTGGGATCTTTTGTTTGTTTGTTTTAATTGTGGCCTGTGGGATCTTTAGTTGCAGCATTTGGACTCTTAGCTGGGCAAGTGGGATCTAATTCCCTGATAGGGATTGAACCCAGGCCCCCTGCACTGGGAGTAAAGAGTCTTGAACGCTGGATCACCATGGAAGTCCCAGGAATAGGTCTTCATGAAGAGGTTAGAAACTTGGTGTGGTTGATGACTTGATTATTTGCAAGTAGCTTCTGGCAGTTTTTAGTTAGGATTGATTGATGTAAGGAGACGGGCTGGCTCTTTTGAAAGGGTCTTAAGAGGAGTCAGGCAGAGCTGTTGGATTTGCAGCTCTGAAATCAGAGCTGGGGCCTGGGACTCCAGAGACTTTCAAGCAGTAAACACCTCTGCTGAGGCTGCAAGTGAAAACTCATTGGTGAAAACAGAGATATATTCACTCATTCAGTCCTTTATTCTGTCACCCAACATAATTATGGAACATCTTTGTGGGGGCCTTCTCATTTGCCATTTACTTTACACGGATTAGTAGTGGTAATACTGTTAGTCGCTTGGCCGTGTCTGACTCTCTGAGAGCCCATGGACTGAAGCCCGCCAGGCTCCTCTGTCCGTGGGATTCTCCAGGCAAGAATACTGGAGTGAGTGGCCATGCCCGCCTCCAGGGGATCTTCCCGACCCAGGAATCTCACCCGTGTCTCTCAGGTCTCCTGCGCTGGCAGGCAGGTTCTTCACCACCAGCACCACCTGTGTCTAGGGTGCATACCCGGGAGGAAGGCGCTTCCGAGTTCACCCACCATGTCTCCCGGAACTTTGCTTCCTCTTGGGAAGAGCACCCATGAGCAGGGGTCCCTCATCAACTCAGCCTTCCTCTGTCTCCTCACAAATTTCTAGACCCACTGGGCATCTTTCTGGAAGGCTGAAGGTCAGTCAGAGAGAGTCAAAATATCAAATGGCTGCTTTTCAGAACAGTCTGACCTATGCTGGACCTGGCATGCCTGTTCCGCCCCTTAGATGTCACATCTGTTCCAAGGGGCTGGCTGAGAAGCTGCTCTTAGCTGGCGCCAGGGACAGATGATGGTGGATGAGTCGCTAAGTTGTGTCCAGCTCTCTGCGACCCCATGGACTGTAGCCTGCCAGGCTCCTCTGTCCAGGGGATTTCCCAGGCAAGAATACTGGAGTGGGTTGCCATTTCCTTCTTCCCATTGAAGGAACAGAACCAGCGTCTCCTGCATTGGCAGGTAGGTTCTTTACTGCTGAGCCATCAGGGGACAGATACCCTTTTTGCTTCCCCATGCTGTGGAGGTTCTGGTTTTAACTGTTCTGTGCTGAGCCCAGATTACCGAGCAAGTCAGACTAGAGAACACAGCCTGGCTCGGGCACAGAGGTGGCTCGTGGGCTCGTGGCCAGAGCCACCCTGGGCCCACTTGACCTTGGGAAGCTCCATGCCAAGGGGCGGACTGGTCCCAGATGGGGGGCTCCGGGGAGGGTCAGGCCGCTGCTGTCGGGCCGCACAGCCCGGAGGCAGCAGCAGAGCCTGCCAAGGACCTGCTAATAGCTCCATCAATCATCTGGGAAGCAATTTCTGGCGCTAGATAATTGACTTCTGTTCATTGTTCCAGATGAAGTTTTGAAACGCCGGAGTCCATGCCTGTCTCTTTCATTAGTGACAGGCTCTGCTTGGGATGGCAGTTCAGTGGGTGAGAGAAAGTGCATATTCAAGCTTTTATCCCAGTGCGGGGGTCAGACTGAGACCCAAAGTCATTATTTCCACCATTTAGGCCCCAAATCCCTACTGTCTCTGTCTTTACAGTTATCCAGGGAGGATTTGATGATCTCAAACTTCTAATCCAAAGAGTTGATAACTGTTTACACTGGCATATATCGATTTTATTTATAGGATCTTAGTTCCCCAACCAGGGATTAAACCTGGCCCCATGGCAGTGAAAGCCCCGGGTCCTAACCACTGGACCACCATGGAACGCCTATCAATTTTTCTTTAATTTAAATGTTTTTTTTTTACTTATATGTTTATTTTTGGCTGTGCTGGGCCTTTGCTGCTGTGTGGGGGCTACTCTTCAGTTGCAGTGCACAGGCTTCTCCTTGCAGTGACTTTTCTTGTTGTGGAGCACTGGCTCCAGGCACAGGGGCTTCAGCAGTTGTGGTTCCCGGAGTCTAGAGCGTGGCTCAGTATGGGCTCAGTCGCTCCACTGCAGGTGGGATCATCGCCGGACCAAGGATCAAACCCGTGTCCCCTGCATTGCCAGGCAGATTCTTTACCACCGAGCCACCAGGAAACTCCCCTATCAGTTTTTGGAATAAAGCTATTAACTACCCTGTCCTTAGTGTGACACCGTTGACATCAGTTCACTCAGTCTGCCCATGCACAGGCAAAGTAAGGAGGGCACCATTGTCCTCTCTGAAATTTAGAAAGGTTAAGTGATGCTCTTGGAGCCACGGAGCAAAGAGAGCACAGAGTTGGGACTCAAATCCAGGTCTTGTGGGTCTGACCTGCTCCAGAATTCCACCACTCCTCCCCCTGGAGGGCACCTGGTGGCCTTTCCCACTGCTTTGGAGCAGGTGTTCACACTCCACCTGTCCAACTGAGCTCAGTCTTCCTCGCCACCCCTCAAACCAGCTTCTACTCCCGATGCCCTGCTAGTCACAGCATCCCATTCTCCTCACGCCCGTCTCCTTTTTCTTTTCTCTGCTTCCACATCCAGTTGCTCAGCTCGTCCTCAATCTTCCTGCCCAGTCGATCGTTTCCAGGCTACCCCTACTTTCCTGTGTTCTCTTCTCTGCTCAGGAATGCCGTACCCGCAACAGCAGCCCCCAACGGTATCCCCACCACGTCCTGCCCACCCAGACATTTACCCCCTGGTACAGGGACCATTCGTGCTTCCAATAGCACCATTTTGCCACCATTGTGAGCCAAGTGTCAACAAGCACTTACACAATGCAAGACGTTGTCAAGCATCACTTAAGGGAGAATTTAACAGTGTTTTCCTCGGGGTGAGGATCATGTGTATTTATCAGCAGATGATCCAGCCCAGGGGTACCCTGGTGGTGCTCAAATGTATTCTGAGCATTAGTGTAAACCAAAGGAGGAGCTTGTTGACTCAAAACCTCCAGAGGCTCCCACTGCCAACAAGTCAGTGTTCAAGCTGCTGAGTCTGGCATTCTACACACTTTATAGGATATTTCTATATTAGATCTCTTTATGTTCGAGAGATTTAAAATCCAATTCTAAAGAACTTAAACATACAAAAGAGAATTTATAGGCTTGTACAACTGCTGCTGATGCTAAGTCACGTCAGTCGTCGCGTGACCCCATAGATGGAAGCCCACGAGGCTACCCCATCCCTGGGATTCTCCAGGCAAGAACACTGGAGTGGGTTGCCATTTCCTTCTCCAATGCATGAAAGTGAAAAGTGAAAGTGAAGTCACTCAGTTGTGTCCGACTTTTAGTGACCCCCATGGACTGTAGCCTACGAGGCTCCTCTGTCCATGGGATTTCCCAGGCAAGAACACTGGAGTAGGGTGACATTGTCTTCTCCATAGGCTTGTACAACTAGAAGGCCTAATTATACCAAGGTTGAGATCAATCGAGCCAGCAGGTTCAGAGGAGGCTGTTGCAGCCCAGGGTGCCTGAGGCCAGATGTGGAAGGTGGACACCAAGGCTGGAGACGCAGAGATGCTGGAAGGGATCAGACCACCTGTTGGTGCCCAGCTGTGCCATCTATTCAGGTGGCTCAGTGGTAAAGAATCCTCCTGCCAATAAAGGAGACATAAGAGGTGTGGGTTCGATCCCTAGGTCGGGAAGATCCCCTGGAGAAGGAAATGGCAACCCACTCCAGTATTCTTGCCTGGAGATTCTGTGGACAGAGAAGCCTGGCAGGCAACAAACAGTCCACTGGGTCACAAAGAGTCGGACACGACTCAACACGCACAGTACATGTCACTTACTCACTGTGTGACCTTGGGCAAGTGACTTACTGTCTCTGAGGCTTAGCTTTTCATCTGAAGGCTATGAGAATTAAAGGAATTATTGTACATAGACCATGTTTATCACACAGGGAGAGCTGTAAAAGTATGTCCTTAGCTTCTTACAATTATTACAATAATTAGGTAATATAAATATTATTATATTTT
>SJYQ01014905.1:19433-41570 GCA_006410935.1 Redunca redunca
TATATAAAACATATTATATACAATTAATTATTGATATAATAATTATTGTGTAATAATAATTATTACAATAAAAGAGATAATTATTATTATCTCCTTGCTACTGAGAATGACCACCCAGAAAAAATGTTCCAGAAGAACAGGCGGTATCCCTTCAAATAGAACCCCAGAAACACTAATAACCCTAGGGAAGCTGGTCTTCCCTCTCTCGTCCTGGTCAGTCTGTCCCTGGGGGCCCAGGCTCAGGACAAGGCCCTCACGAGGGAGGTCAGCCTGAGAGCTTCAGAGGCTTTGCTCTTATTGGCCTAAACCAGATGGTCTGACAGCTATTTGGGAAAAATGCACTGCATTCTTTATGTATTTTCCTCACCAGAACACGTCTGCTTCGTCCTCTTTTAAAGGGCATCCATGAGTCATTCGGCAGGAACAAAGAAGCTTCAGTCTGCGACTTCCACAGGGAAGCAGTTGAAACAGCGCGGTTCACATGGTTTTCTGAAATCTGAAAACATGTCTTAGAGGTGCCTAAAGCGCCTGACCCTGGTGGTTCTCTCTCTCGACAGCTGGATTCCAAACGTAAACGCTATTTGTCGGAGCGCGTTGCCATCACTCGCCCGCAGAGGTGGACGGCTCTATGACGGCCGGGCGCGCTGGGCATCGGCCCTGTCCCTCTTCCCGCTGCTTCTGCCCATGGAGCCTGGCGTGTTCCAGTTTCACTGCCATGATCCACAAGGAGTGGAGGGTCAGGCCAGGACCAGTTCTCTTCTTAGAGGTGAGTCCAGCATCTGAGCTCTGTCCCTTGTCATCAACGTGAAGACACCTGAGGCAGATGGGTGAGAGGAACAGGGAGGGATGTCCCACACACTCCCTGGCACCCAGCGCCTTCGCCACAGGACAACCAGACCTGGCCTGGCTAGAAAGATTCCCCTTGGGTCTCTCTGAATCTGTGCCCACCTGTCCACATTCAGCCACAGGCGGGCAGGCAGCACCTAGGCATCTCTGATTTAGGCACTTGCCACTCCTTATTGAATGACCTTGCAAGTTATTTGGTGTCTCTGGACCTGTTTCACCAGCAGTGTTTACAGATCAGATCAGTTCAGTTCAGTTCAGTTCAGTCGCTTAGTCATGTCCGACTCTTTTTGACCCCATGGACTGCAGCACGCCAGGCCTCCCTGTCCATCACCAACTCCCGGAGTTTACTCACACTCACGTCCATTGAGTCAGTGATGCCATCCGACCGTCTCATCTTCTGTCATCCCATCCCCTTCTCCTCCTGCCCTCAATCTTTCCCAGCTTCAGGGTCTTTTCAAATGAGTTAATTCTTCGAATCAGGTGTTAATACTTCCAATCAAAGTATTGGAGTTTCAGCTTCAGCACAATGATAATAAATAGTAAATCCACCTCCTGGGGTTGTAGCGAGGATCAGATGACCTCATGCACGTAAAGTGCCAGCCCGGAGTCTGGGTCGTGCTGGTTCAGTCAGCCCGTGGGGCCTGTGGTTCAGCCGTGGGGCCCCACGGCGCCCTGTGGTTCGGTCAGCCCGTGGGGCCTGTGGTTCAGCCGTGGGGCCCCACGGCGCCCTGTGGTTCGGTCAGCCCGTGGGGCCTGTGGTTCAGTCGTGGGGCCCCACGGCACTCCTGGGTGATCACATGACCTCTAACGGCTCCCTTTATTCCCGTCTTCACCCGATTCCCATCTATCCTCGACTCGGCTGTAAGAGTCGGCTCCCTAAGTTCATTTACGAGCCTCTCACTATCTTTCTGGAAACCCTTCGTGATTGCCCATGACTTGGGTACACCGGTCAGCTCCACCCATGACTCATAACACCCTTGACGAACTGTGTCCTCACTCACTCAACACACGTGCTGGCCCAGGCAGCAGGGTGGTGAACAAACAAGTCCCCAGTTTCTGGCCCCCTGGAGCAAGGGAGTCAGGCGGGAGGAAGGACCACGAGAAACTGACTTTTTTTTTTAATGTAGACCATTTTTTAAAAGCCTTTATTGAATTGGTCACAATATTGTTTCTGTTTTATGTTTTGGTTTTTTTGACCACAAGGCACGTGGAATCTTAGCTCCCTGACCAAGGATCAAACCCACATCTGCTGCATTGGAAGGCGACGTCTTAACCACTGGACCACCAGAGAATTCCCGAAAGTGATTTCTGAGCTGAAATTTGAGGATGTGCCGGAGTTTATGGGCCCTGGGGGTGGGGATGGAACACTGCTGCATTCTTGCCCTCCAGGACCTGGCAGAGAGCATCCGCAGGTGTGCAGAGCCAGCCCTCTTCTCCACCCTCCCTCATCCATCTCCTCGCACACTGTCCACATCTGTGTCCTGAGGCCTCAGGCCCTCTGCACCAGCTCCAGCTGTGCTGTTAGACCCGTGATCAGCATCCTCTTCTGGCTGACTACTTCTGGTCCCTCCAGACTCCGCTGGGCACTCTTGTCCCTCCACCCAGACAGCGGACAGGAGACAATAACATAGCACCTTAGTTGGTGCTTTATGGGAGCCCCTTTGGCTCACCTCTGCCCAATCGTTTCCTGTCCTCTATTTTCATCATCCGTCTGTCTCCCCAGACTGAAGTCCTTTTCCCCAGGCCCTGCCTCACCGGATGACCACGGGGCAGCTACCAAGAGACTTATTCTGTGCTGGGTGAGCCCTGGCAAAGTCGTAAATGGCTTGGGTGGCTCATGCTCACTTGGTGTGGGACTGCCCAAAATCCTCTCCAAGGGCAACTGAGTTCAGTGTTGGATTCAGTTCTTTGATCTTATTCATTTTTCTGGAGCCCACTTGGGAAGTGCAGTGTGTTGGGGTTTGGTGTTGGGATGGCCAGCAGTGATGTTCAAAATATTTAACAACTGAAAGGGCCCAGGCACTGGTCAATCTGATTGGCCAGAAAGGCCATGCCTGAGGGCTTCCCTAGTGGCTCAGGGGTAGAGAATCCACCTGCCAATGCAGGAGACACGGTTTAATCCCTGATCCAGGAAGATGCCACATGCTCCAGAGCAACTAAGCCCATGGTCCACAACTACTAGCCTGTCCTCTAGAGCAACTGCTGAGCCCATGAGCCGCAACTACTGAAGCCTCAGCACCCTAGAACCTGTGCTTCACAACAAGAGAAGCCACCAGGATGAGAAGCCAGCGCACGGCAACTAGAGAGTAATCCCTGCTCGTCACAACTAGAGAAAAGCCTGAGCAACAAAGAAGACCCAGCACAGCCATAAATAAATAAATAAACAAAATAATTTTTTTAAAAAATGACCACACCTGACAAGGAGGCTGTTTGATGAGCAATGATGCCCAGTGCCTGTTGTAGGTGCCTATGAACTGGCAGTTTGGGAAAGACTGTTCACTCCAAGTGTGGGAGCTTCTGTATCCTGCCACACACTCTGTGGACTTTGGCGGCCAGCACTTCTACGACAGAGCACCAAGAATCTTTTATCACTGACCAGACACCGAATCAGCTCTGTGGGTGAACCTTCTTGCTTTCCTTCTGTGAAGAGGGCTGAAGTTACAGAACCAGGCAGATGAGCATTGAAATTCCTGCCGCTGGGGCAAAGTTCCTAAGATATGGACCCTTCAGCTCCTTTTCTGTGAAATGGAGGTAATAAGTTGTATCTAACCTAGCAGCTGTGAAGTTTAGATCAGAAAATATGTGTCCAGTACTTGGTATGTAATAGGCAACTGATAATATTCATTTCCTCTTTCTCTATGGTGAGTGGAACTCAGGTGAGTTCTACTTGACAGATGAATGGACACTCTCATTCTGAAAGCCGTGTGCAGGCTAAAAGTCCATGGCCAGCAGGCTACTCCCTGAAGCGCTCACACCACCGTCCCTGCACCTGACACCAGAGCTGCATGCTTACCAAGAGGCAGCTGGTTCTTCCCAAACCTGTTTACCCCAGTAGCACCTCCTATTTTAATTATATTGTTTAATTATATGTAATGCAATAAAATATGTGGGTGTAAACAGCATCCTCTAGAAACAACCGATGTGTTAGTCATTCAGTCATGTCCAACTCTTTGCAACACCGTGGACTATAGCCTGCCAGGCTCCTCAGTCCATGGAATTCTCCAGGCAAGAATACCGGAAGAGGTTGTCGTTCCCTTCTCCAGGGGATCTTCCCGACCGAGGGATCAAACCTGGGTTTCTAGCATTGCAGGCAGATTCTTTTTGGTCTGAGCTACCAGGGAAGCCCAGTTTTACTTATTTTTAAAATTTTTATTTGGTCACACTGTGTGGTGTGAAGGACCCTAGTTCCGCAACCAGGGTCTGAGCCCACACCCTTGGTGGTGAAAAGGTGGAGTCCCAACCACTGGACACCAGGGCATTACCAACAAATTCATTTTAGAGAAACGACTTCATCAGGGTGCCTGTCATGTGCAGCTCTCATCAAGTACAACTACTCAAAATATGAATGAATAAGTGCACATTTTAAATTAAAGTAAGATGTTTAAGAATAGGTAAGCATTTTTGATGACTTTCAAGTTTATTCTGCCCTTTTGGTATACGGACCAACCGCCTGTCCTGGTCCCATCAGAAATGCAGGTACCTCATTAGAGACTTTAAGTGTATATCTCATCATCCCCACCACAAGCTAAGATTAAACTGAACTGTGTATGACCAAAACATTTTTTTAAATGTTTAAGACATTTTATTTATTTTTCATGCAGAGGGATTCTAGAGGTTGGAAATTCTCTGTGAGGTATCATCAGGGAGCCAGGCCTCTTTTTACTCTTTTGCGTCCTCAACACATGGCTTCCATTCTCAAGGTTTCCTCTTGGGTCCAGGATGGCTGCTAGAACTCCGGTTATTAGATTCATAGTTCCAGTTATGATATTCTTATTTCAAGCAACAGGAAGGAAAAAGGAAAGGGCTGGCAGTAGGGAAGGTCATACCTCTATCCTTGTAAAGCTGGAAACTGTAGTCTTTTTTTCCTGGGGGCAATACGGCCACCCAAATTCAGGGTTCTGTTAAGAAGGAGGAAGGTGAAAATGGATAACAGAGTAAGCAATTAGCTGTCTTCATCGTATGTTTTTATTCTCATGGTACAATGAGGAAACAGGCTGAGACAGGAAAGATCACACAGCTGGTAAGAGGCAGAAAAGAGATCCAAACACACACCAGCCAAACCCCTGACAGAACAGAAACACTTTCTTGCTGTTGAGTGTATGCTAAGGCAGCCCTTAACCTCCGTTCTGAGTCATGTGTCTCTCAGGAATTCTGTTCATTTAAGATTCTGAAGTCTGCCCACTTTTGCTCTCATTTAAAAGCTCTGAGATGGCTCCTGGTGGTATTTGTCCACGGTAGGTATTTAATTGGTTTCCATTTTTGAAAAATAGCCATGGCAACTTTGGTCATTACTGTGACACTATTCTTTGATGCAGTTTCTTGTTACAGAGATAGAATTGTCAGAGGAACGTCTTGAAGATTGAGTTAGAACATTATCAATAAATGGGATTGCCCTGTGGGCTTGAAACCAGTGGTTCACGGCTAAGGCAATTTAGCAAGGTCTGGAGATATTTAGGGAATGTCACACCCGGGAAGGTGATGCTGGCATCTAGTGGAGGAGAGGCCAAGCAAGTCACAATGTGCTGGACAGGCCCCCACGACAAATGACATCAGTAATGCCGAGGCAGAGATACCCGGGTCTGGCCCATTTGAACTGATGGAGCTTACATAACAGGACATCTGCTGCTTCGTGCGGATGTCCCAGTAAGAATCTCAAGCTCTACGTTCTCTCTTTTTCCGTAATGTCTCTGCCTTTGGCTACAGAAAAAAAATAATCTTGCAGAAGTCTACTCAGTGGATGTTCATTATTTGATAATAAGGCTTAAATGGACATTTTTTAAAAAAGCAATCACTAAATATTTCCTGAGTAGCTTCAATCTACTGACCAGGAACCAGGAGATCACCCAATTCAGAGACCTGTTTAGGTCTTCTTTAATTTCCCTCAGCAATATTTTGTAGGTGCAAGAGTTCAGGTCTTAAAAAAACTTTTGTCATGTTGATCCTTAATATTTCAGATTTGGGGGCATTATTGTTAATGAATTTTTTAAAAATTCAATTTCTGATTTCTCATTGCTGCTGCTGCTGCTGCATCGCTTCAGTCGTGTCCGACTATGTGTGACCCCATAGATGACAGCCCACTAGGCTCCTCTGTCCCTGGGATTCTCCAGGCAAGAATACCGGAGTGGGTTGCCATTTTCTTCTCCAGGGATTGAACCCACGTCTCCTGCATAAGCAGGCAGATTCTTTTCCATTGAGCCACCAGGGAAGCCCCACTTGGTATGTAATAAGCATCAGATATACTCCCCTTGGGCATCTGGGCTGCATCACCAAGGTTGTCTGCAGGTTTTCTCAGTCACTCACTCTGTAGTCCCATCTGTTTATCTCGCCCTTAGGAAATCCTGTTGAGTTGTGGGAGAGGAACTGGCTTCTGATAGTGGCAGGAAGAGAACTTCCCCTTGGAAGCAATACAAACCCATTTCCATGGCATGGCCTGTTCCTTCTGTTCTAAAGAGACAGGGCCAAGCACTATCAGAGAGCAGGAAAATGCCTGCTCACACTTTTGCCTTTAATCATCTGATGTTCAACCCCTGTGGGTTACATCCTCGGTAAGGAGAAGATTTAAAAAAATATTCAACAACTACCTTCGGGCCTCGATGCAAATATTAACAACTTGTTTGCTTAGCGGAGATTTCTGCCTTGGACTGGTTAGAAGCTTTACAATGCAGTTGAACTTGTCTGTTTGAATGACTAACATTTTGCTACTATTGTCCAAGATGCTAATAAAAGCACATATGCAGTTATTCTATTTTGAGAACACTTTATGTGCACTGACCACTTATTTTTCATGATCTGTGTGTTGACTCTTGGCTTTATAATGGGGATATTGAGGTAAAGGGCAAACTGTGGGGTAAAATGAATACCAAACCCATGATTTCTAGCCAGATGTTTAGGTCTTGGTCTTAGAGCACAAGGTATCTTGACATTCTTAGACAAGAATCAACTCAGGAAAATTCCCATATTGTAAGGAGAATGTTCAGATTTCTATTTAACTGCCTATCTCGTGGGAAAGCAAATAGCCTTAGACTGTTAATAAATATGAAAAGCACACTTCACCCAGGGTCATAAGAGTCATCAGTGCAATCTCTTCAGATTTTTCAAATGTTGGTCAACTCTCAGGGAGCTTAAGTGTCACCTGTCCTTTAATGTTTGAAGTCAAAGTTGACAGCACAGCCTGGAGAGCGCAGGGCTTCCATTGTCTTCCCAGCAAATGATGTGTTTGGGGACCCAGACTGGAAGGCTCTGTCTTATCGCCCTGCTGAATGTTGACAGAAGGGTCAAGTGGACATAACTAAATGCACAATCCTGAGATGAAAGGGTCTTGTTATGCAAACAGACTTTGTTGATCAAACGGCACAGGCAGAACAGTGAGTGGCTGACAGATTTCATTAATCCTCAAGCCGGAAGGGACGTTAAAGGTCACTGACTCTGGAGTCCAGGGAGCAACAGAATCCTGGTGAGAACCCGCCTTCCTGACTCAGGGTCCAGGACTCAGCTCTGACCACTGATTAGCACCTGGGTGCCCCCTGGGGCCAGTGGGGCCAGGAAAGTTCACACCTCTGTCACACAGACCACTGAGGAAGCACTGGCTACTTCTCCCACTTCTTTGATTCACAGCCCCTGGGAAGTGAGTCATCCAGAGAGACGCAGGAAGCCTGGAACGACTGCTAACTCATCTTGCGGCTTTGGGCAAGTCACATCACCTTTATCTGTATGTGAGGACGCTGGCTTCAAGACCTTGCTCCAGCCTGCCAGCTCTAGCTTTCTAGAATTCTGCTTTCCTGATATCAGTCAGACAGGACTTTGTCCATAAGCAAACCAAGCAAGAGCCCATGGCAACAATTTAAGTCTCAGTCCTGGTTTTATGAAGCCTTGAGCTTCATCTATTATCTCAAGTTGGATGTGGAATTCTCAGGGCAAAAGGTATTTAAGTCCCTTTCATTATTCTCTACCCTTGAGGACTTCCCTGGTGGTAAAGAACCTACCTGCCAATTCGGGATACTCAGGTTCCATCCCTTGGTTGGGAAGATCCCCTGGAGAAAGAAATGGCAACCCACTCCAGTATTCTTGTCTGGGAAGCCCCAGGAGCCTGGCAGGCTACAGTCCATGGGGCTGAAAAGAGTCGGACAGGACTTAGTGACTAAAGAGCCACCGCCGCCGCCATGTCCTTAGGATAGGAGGCCAGTGTGAGCCCCCTCAGAGAGAGAATGATGTCTACATGAGATGGCAGTGAGGGCCCCCAGTCTATGGGGCCTGTTCCTCATCCCCAGCTGCCCACTCCCAATCTGAAAGCCCCACAGCTGCAGCTGACCCCCTGGGGCCACTGGAGAAACAGCTGCTCGAACCCAAACCAAAAGCAGAGAGGAACTTTCTGCTCAGCTAGGATTCATGCCAAGTGTATTACTTTCTGAGTGCATTTGTCCCAGCAAACCTCCTCTACAAAAAATACAAGGAGGAGTCCTAAACGAAAGGACCCAAGATAGGAACTCAATTCTACATGAAGAAAGAATGAATGCCAGTAAATAAAACTACATAGGTGTGGGTAAGAGACACTTTTTATTTGCAAGTCTCCATGGGCACCTTAATCTTCTCCAGCCTCAACTTCTTCCGCTGTGAAATGAGTACATTTCACATTCCGCCTATCTCGTGGGGTGTTTGAGGATTAACAAGGTAATGTGGGACAGTTCCTTAGCAGTGCTTGGTAGATGGTAAATGTTTGATTGGAGTCTCTGATACGCACTGTTTTCTCTCCTGTCCAGCCTGTATTCTGTTGGGAGCAATGGCATTCATTTAACCTTCAGTCACTCACTTGCATACCGCTGGCTGATCGTTCCCTGGTTGAATGGGCTGTAGCAGCGTAATATTATGTGGGGTTACTTAAGCACATAAAAAACAATTCTTGACATACCAGATTTTAAAGATAATCTCTATAATCTAGCCCTGAATAAATAATATTGATTATAAGACTATATTAACTTCCTGATTAAAACTGGTTCACTAACAGTGTCCTAAAAATGCTATTAACTGGTGTACCTTACTTACATGATCACTTTGTGGATATTTTTGAGCAATACTTACAATTTCCAAGAATTAAAAATCTTGGTAACCTTCTGAGCCCTTGTTCTCCTGTCAAAGGAACTGCAACCCATCCCAGATGATGGTCCAGGAGGCAAGAGCAGCTTAGGGGTTTGGGGGTGGTTCCCTTTGTGATGGTTCTGCAAACGCCAATACAAGCTTTGTTCCTGCTATGGGGACTTCTCCCCAGGAAGGAGAATCTGTCACCCCCTCACTACTCTGTCTTAATAACCATGAGGGTAGAAGAGAAGCCCAGCCTTAGGAACTAATAGTTCTGTAGATTTTATTCCACACTGGGTACTGTATGGGTTATTTCTTGCCAACCATTTAACATGCTACGATTATTTTGATACCTTCTTAATGTACTATGGCTACTCCCTTCTCACTTTCTGAGACTGAGTTTGGCTGCGATTAACAGATAATATGAATAACAGTGAAAAGCTATGACCAACCTAGACAGCATATTAAAAAGCAGAGACATTACTTTGCTGACAAAGGTCCGTCTAGTCAAAGCTATGGTTTTTCCAGTAGTCATGTATGGATGTATGAGTTGGACTATAAAAAGAGCTGAGCACTGAAGAACTGATGCTTTTGAACTGTGATATTGGAGAAGACTCTTGAGAGTCCCTTGGACTGCAAGGAGATCCAACCAGTCAATTCTAAAGGAAAGCAGTCCTAAATATTCATTGGAAAGACTGATGCTGAAGCTGAAACTACAATATTTTGGCCACCTGATGAGAAGAACTGACTCATTGGAAAAGACCCTGACGCTGGGAAAGATTCAAGGCAGGAGGAGAAGGGGATGACAGAGTATGAGATGGTTGGATGGCATCACCGACTCAATGGACATGTGTCTGAGTAAGCTCCAGGAGTTGGTGACAGACAAGGAAGCTTGGCATGCTACAGTCC
Organism: Redunca redunca; assembly: GCA_006410935.1. Taxonomy (NCBI): domain Eukaryota; kingdom Metazoa; phylum Chordata; class Mammalia; order Artiodactyla; family Bovidae; genus Redunca; species Redunca redunca. Next base: position 29,481 of record SJYQ01014905.1, read on the forward strand.
ATGGGGTCGCAAAAAGTTGCACACGACTGAGCAACTGAACTGAACTGAACCCAAGATAGGGATGTATGTTTCTCTCATGCAAAAGAAGTCCAGGGGAGGATACAGCAGCTCCTTAGAGACCCAGGCTCCCTCTACCCTTCCTTACAACAATCCTTGGCAGGAATTTGTTGCCCTGTGGCCCCAGGATAGCTGCTGGAGCTCCAGTCATCATGTCTCTGTCCCAGGAAGAGAGAGGTGGAGGTTAAAAGGCAGAAAAGACCTAGAAACCTGGTCCAATATCTTCCACTGACTCTCCTTTCACAGAACTGTGTCACAGAACCTCACATCACTACAGAATGACTGGGAAATTTAGATTGACATGTTGCTTCTTTGAATTGAACGTGGGTTTAATTAATATGGGCTTCCCAAGTGGCTCAGATGGTAAGGAATCTGCCTACAATGTGGGAGACCTGGGTTCGATCTTTGCATCAGGAAAATCCCCTGGAGAAGGAAATGGCAACCCACTTCAGTATTCTTGCTTGGAGAATTCCATGGACTGGCTGGCTACAGTCCATGGGGTTGCAAAGAATTGGACATGGCTGAGTGATTCACACTTTCACTTTAGTTAATAGGAAGAAAGGAAGAATGGTTCTTGGGTTCCCCTTTCTCAAGCCCAGAGCAGATACTAGCACAGAAGAGAATGGTAAGCAGTAGCCCAGAAGGAAGAAAGGACTCAATGCCCAGTTCAGTTCACTTCAGTTCAGTCGCTCAGTCGTGTCCGGCTCTTTGCGACCCCATGAATCGCAGCACGCCAGGCCTCCCTGTCCATCACCAACTCCCGGAGTTCACTCAAACTCATGTCCATCAAGTCGATGATGCCATCTAGCCATCTCATCCTCTGTCATCCCTTTCTCCTCCTGCCCCCAATCCCTCCCAGCATCAAGAGTCTTTTCCAATGAGTCAACTCTTCTCATCAGGTGGCCAAAGTACTGGAGTTTCAGCTCTAGCATCAGTCCTTCCAGTGAACACCCAGGACTGATCTCCTTTAAGAAGGACTGGTTGGATCTCCTTGCATTCGAAGGGACTCTCAAGAGTCTTCTCCAACACCACAGTTCAAAAGCATCAATTCTTGGGTGTTCGGCTTTCTTCACAGTCCAACTCTCACATCCATACATGACTACTGGAAAAACCATAGCCTTGACTAGATGGACCTTTGTTGGCAAAGTAATGTCTCTGCTTTTTAATATGCTGTCTAGGTTGGTCATAACTTTCCTTCCAAGGAGTAAGCGTCTTTTAATTTCATGGCTGCAATCACCATCTGCAGTGATTTTGGAGCCCCCCAAAATAAAGTCTGACACTGTTTCCACTGTTTCCCCATCTATTTCCCATGAAGTAATGGGACCAAATGCCATGATCTTAGTTTCTGAATGTTGATGAAAGTGAAAGAGGAGAGTGAAAAAGTTGGCTTAAAGCTCAACATTCAGAAAACTAAGATCATGGCATCTGGTCCCATCACTTCGTGGGAAATAGATGGGGAAACGGTAGAAACAGTGTCAGACTTTATTTTTTTGGGCTCCAAAATCACTGCAGATGGTGACTGCAGCCATGAAATTAAGNCATCACGGACACGATGGACGTGAGTCTGAGTGAACTCCGGGAGATGGTGATGGACAGGGAGGCCTGGCATGCTGCGATTCATGGGGTCGCAAAGAGTTGGACACGACTGAGCGACTGAACTGAACTGAGCTATAAGCCAACTTTTTAACTCTCCTCTTTCACTTTCATCAAGAGGCTCTTTAGTTCTTCGTCACTTTCTGCTATAAGGGTGGTGTCAACTGCATATCTGAGGTTTTGATATTTCTCCCGGCAATCTTGATTCCAGCTTGTGCTTCTTCCAGCCCAGCATTTCTCATGATGTACTCTGCATAGAACTTAAATAAGCAGGGTGACAATATACAACCTTGATGTACTCCTTTTCCTATTTGGAACCAGTCTGTTGTTCCATGTCCAGTTCTAACTGTTGCCCCCTGACCTGCATATAGGTTTCTCAAGAGGCAGGTCAGGTGGTCTGGTATTCCCATCTCTTTTAGAATTTTCCACAGTTTATTTTGATCCACACAGTCAAAGGCTTTGGCATAGTCAATAAAGCAGAAATAGATGTTTTTCTGGAACTCTCTTGCTTTTCCATGATCCAGCAAATGTTGGCAATTTGATCTCTGGTTCCTCTGCCTTTTCTAAAACCAGCTTGAACATCTGGAAGTTCACGGTTCACATATTGCTGAAGCCTGGCTTGGATAATTTTGAGCATTACTTTACTAGCATGTGAGATGAGTGCAATTGTGTGGTAGTTCGAGCATTCTTTGGCATTGCCTTTCTTTGGGATTGGAATGAAAACTGACCTTTTCCAGTCCTGTGACCACTGCTGAGTTTTCCAAATTTGCTGACATATTAAGTGCAGCACTTTCACAACATCATCTTTGAGGATTTGAAATAGCTCAACTGGAATTTTATCACCCCCACTGGCTTTGCTCATAGTGATGCTTTCTAAGACCCACTTGGCTTCACATTCCAGGATGTCTGGCTCTAGGTGAGTGATCACACCATTATGATTATCTGGGTTGAGAAGCTTCTTCTTGTACAGTTCTCCTGTGTGTTCTTGCCACTTGTTCTTAATATCTTCTGCTTCTTTTCAGTATGAAAAGGCAAAATGATAGGATACTGAAAGAGGAACTCCCCAGTTGATAGGTGCCCAATATGCTACTGGAAATCAGTGGAGAAATAACTCCAGAAAGACTGAAGGGATGGACCCAAAGCAAAAACAATACCCAGTTGTGGATGTGACCAGTGATAGAAGCAAGGTCTGATGCTGTAAAGAGCAATATTGCATAGGAACCTGGAATGTCAGGTCCATGAATCAAGGCAAACTGGAAGTGGTCAAACGAGAAGGCAAGAGAGAACATCGACATTCTAGAAATCGGCAAACTAAAATGGACTGGAATGGGTGAATTTAACTCAGATGACCATTATATCTACCACTGTGGGCAGGAATCCCTTAGAAGAAATGGAGAAGCCATCATAGGCAACAAAAGAGTCCTAAATGCAGTATCTGATGCAGTCTCAAAAACGACAGAGTGATCTCTGTTCGTTTCCAAGGCAAACCATTCAATATCACGGTAATCCAAGTCTATGCCCCAACCAGTAACGCTGAATAAGCTGAAGTTGAATGTTCTATGAAGACCTACAAGACCTTTTAGAACTCACACCCAAAAAAGATGTCCTTTTCATTACAGGGGACTGGAATGCAAAAGTAGGAAGTCAAGAAACACCTGGAATGACAGGCAAATTTGGCCTTGGTGTACAGAATGAAGCAGGGCAAAGGCTAATAGAGTTTTGCCAAGAGAACGCACTGGTCATAGCAAACACCCTCTTCCAACAACATGAGAGAAGACTATACAAATGGACATTACCAGCTGGTGGACACCAAAATCAGATTGATTATATTCTTTGCAGCCAAAGATGGAGAAGCTCTCTGAAGTGAAGTGAAGTCATTCAGTCATGTCTGACTCTTTGCGACCCCACAGACTCTAGCCTACCAGGCTCCTTCATCCATGGGACTTTTCAGGCAAGAGTACTGGAGTGGGTTGCCATTTCCTTCTCCAGGGGATCTTCCCAACCCAGGGATCGAACCCAGGTCTCCTGCATCACAGGCAGAAGCTTTACCGTCTGAGCCACCAGGGAAGCCTGAGAAGCTCCATACAGTCAGCAAAAACAAGACCGGGAGCTGACTGTGGCTCAGATCATGAACTCCTTATTGCCAAATTCAGACTTAAATTGAAATAAGTGGGGGAAACCACTAGACTGTTCAGGTATGACCTAAATCAAATCCCTTATGATTATACAGTGGAAGTGAGAAATAGATTTAAGGGACTGGATCTGATGGACAGAGAGCCTGATGAACTATGGACGGAGGTTCATGACATTGTACAGGAGACAGGGATCAAGACCATCCCCAAGGAAAAGAAATGCAAAAAAGCAAAATGGCTGTCTGAGGAGACCTTACAAATAGCTGTGAAAAGAAGAGAAGTGAAAAGCAAAGGAGAAAAGGAAAGATATAAGCATCTGAATGCAGAGTTCCAAAGAATAGCAAGGAGATATAAGAAAGCCTTCCTCAGCGATCAATGCAAAGAAATAGAGGAAAGCAACAGAATGGGAAAGACTAGAGATCTCTTCAAGAAAATTAGAAATACCAAGGGAACATGTCATGCAAAGATGGGCTCGATAAAGGACTCAATGCCCAGAACTTGGTTTACATCCTAATAGATACCTGTGTGCCCAGAGACCACTTTATTGGGTCAGGCATCTGGGAGATGCTCCTAGCTCTTCACCAGCCCCTGGGTTCCAACTGATACTCCGCTCCTGCTGACTTATTTCTCCCGCCCTTCTTGCCCCACATCGGATCCATCACGTGTAGAATTCCAAGTATCCGCACCCCTAAACCTTTATAACAAGGCATCACACAGCTGGAGGCTATTTAAATGGACTTGTTTTATTTTTAAAATGTAAAGCATTTGATTTGTTGACTTTTAAAAATGGCCACTGAAAGGAGCATGGTTTAAGGAAGTAAAAGTTACCTCTTTCCCCAGCCTTAAGTAGATTTATCTCACTCCGGCTGTTAGACATGACAAAAGCCAGTGAGATGGAGACAGATGCGGTCAGAGGACACAGCTGGCGCTCTGGCTGCTCTTTCCGAGAAGCCAAACCTCCTGGGAAGATCGATCAGATGCAATTTTTAACTAATTGATGAATTGCTGTCGAAAGCCCATTCATTAAAACACACTTTCACCGCTGATGGAGTCGTAAAATCGCAGAAGCCCCAGCAGCATCGGGGGGAGATGCTGTCCCTGGAGGCCCCGGATGGCTCTCGTGCTAGTGGGTCTGGGCTGAAGACCTCATGCTGGGGAGAGAGCTGGGCCTCAGGGCAGACAGACCCTTGCTGTGACTCCCAGGTGCTCTGAGAAGAGTGTGTCCATCTCTGAGGCTCCTCTTCTAAAAGTGGACACAGGAATTCACCTCCCAGGATTCAACTGCATCATGTAGAGAAACGCTGCTGCAGGGTTTGTTAAAACTCTGCTTAAAAAAAAAAAACGACGAAGAAGAAAAGTTTTAAAGTATTCATTTATTTGACTTTTCTGGGCCTTAGTTGCAACATGTGGGACCTAGATCCCAAACCAGGGATCGAACCCAGGCCCCTTGGATTGGGAACATGGAGTCTTAACCACTGGACCACCAGGAAATTCCTTTTAAACATGGCATTTGAGGCTTGAGCTGAAAAGGGGAAAACAGGGACCAGGCCATTTGTGAAGCGCCCTCCAGAGAGACTATTGCTAACTTTCTCTTGTAAAGGAGAAGCCAGAATGACACTGACTTTGGGGGGATTCAGATCGTGCCAGGAAAAGACACCCTATTCTGGTCGGTAAAACCTGGCTCAAAGTTGTTCTTGTTTACTAAAGTGAGTGAAAGCCATTGAGCTACTTGTGGTTAGCCTTCTGTTCTGACCAGGACTTTAGGCAAGGAGGTGATTTGAGAAGAGATTTTCCTTCTTCCGTCCTCCTCTCGCCAGCCTTGGGGAGCCAGGCCTCAGGATGGGGGGACATCATAGACACATCCTCTGGGCCCTCGGGCTGTATCTGAGACTCAATGCACGAACAGTGGATGAAACACACCTCAGAGGTAGCCGTTTATGGTAGACTTTTCTCTCATGATTTGGGACAAACAAAAGGAGCCATTGGTGCTAAACATCTTGCCCTCAAGCCTGTGGAGAAGTGTAATTTTTCTCTCTGTAGCTTGCCCTCTCTGGGTCTTGACATCTTTTTTCAGACAGCTTTGGGGCAAAGGGGGTCCACTGTGAGCGCCGACTTGCCTTCCTTTTCCAGGTCCCCCAGCAGCCCTCCTCTCGCCCGAGGACTCGGCTGAGTGACAGAGCGCAGGGCTGGCCCTCCTCGTGGTCCCCCCCACCCCCAGGGCTGTCACAGCCACAGCCAGGGTCAGCTTTGTGGTCACAGAAAAGCGGTCTGCATCAGCAGCCACTGGTCTGTCCTCTCTGGGGGAATAGGCAGATGGTGGCCTTCCCAGGGCCTGCATTCTCAAGTTCAGCACAGGGAGGGGCGGTGGGAAGTCCTGGACTGAGCTCCATTGAGAGGGTCTTGGGATTCAGTCCCCCCAACTCTGTCTCCAGCTGGCTGTGCCATCCTGGACAGGCTGCTTGACCACTCTGAACCACTGTTTCTTTAGCTGTAAAACGGGTTTCAAAGGGACCCATCTCAGAGACTGTCAAGATGATTCTGGGAAGTAACGAATGTGGACACGCCTGGTGTGGTGTCTGGGGAATGAGAGGCGAGCCTGGCCCCACCCACACGTGAAGACAGCCCATGAAAGAGGGGAAGGGCTGGAGGGAACCCCAGAGAAGTGAGCCAGATCCCTTGGCACAAAATCAGGCTTTGTGACCCCTCCTGCCCCGGCCCTGGCTGGGAGACAAAGCTTCCTCACTGTTCAGTTTGGTTTGAGTGGTCATTGAGCATATGTGAGAGGTGTGGTTGTGGTGTGGGGTGAGAATGAAGCTTGCCAGACCCTTCCTGAAAGGACCATGACAACTGTTTGTGTTATTATCAAGATGTTTGTACTAGTACTCACTACGTGCCAGGCCAGGGGAAGCACCTTGCAAAGACAAACTCAATTTCCAGTGGTTACCTAATGGAGTAAGTGCCATAACTGCACCCATTTTATGGATGAGAAAACTGAGGCACAAGAGGCTAGAAAACCTTCCCAAGGTCACACAGTGACAGATCTGGGGTTTGCGCCCAGGAATCTTGGAGTAAACGCCTTAAACCTACTCTATCCAGATGACTTTCCTCACTTTCTCATCAAAAATTGCATGGGCAGATATGATTAGCCCCATTTGACATGGGAAGAAGCAGAGACTTGGGGAGCTTAAGTGACTTCTCAGATGGCACACAGATCTCAGGGTGGTGCTATGGGGATTCAGACCATGTGTCTCCAAAGAGCCCTGACCCACCACCTGACCTCTGAGCAATGGAAGAGCTGTTGTTCCATTTCTCAGTTGGACACAACTGGGGTCTTTGCAACCCCATGGACTGCAGGACACCAGGCTTCCCTGTCCTTCACTCTTTCCTGGCGCTTGCTCAAACTCATGTCCATTGAGTCGATGATGCCATCTGACCATCTCATCCTGTGTCACTCCCTTCTCCTGTCCTCAATCTTTCCCAGCTTATTGTAAGCATACGTAATGGCCTGCCACAGAGAGAGAACCTGAGCCAGCCCACCTGTGAAGGACAGTAAAGAAGTGAAACTAACACAACCGCCTACCGGCGGCTTGCCATTCTAGGGGACATTTGCAAGGACCGAATAGTCTTTTTACTGTGTTTCTTCACCTCTCCCCCCATCTCTGATCCCTAAAAGAATCTGACATCCAAGCCCCGACAAGATGGTTATTTTGAGGCGCTAGCCTGTCAGCTTCTTGGTCTCTGGAATAAGGTCCCTTCCTTGTCCCCACACTTCAGCTCAGATTCATTGGCTTATTGTACGGTGAGCTGAGCAAGCTTGGACTCAGTAACAGACGGAACACACACTGAACTTGTTTAACCCACGGAGTGTGATTTCCAGGCACTCTTGTCCTCATTTCACAAAAGAGACAACAAGCTGCTGGGAGGGATGAAGTGACTTGTTCAAGGTCCACGCCCAGCAGATGGTGCAGTCAGGGGGACACAGTTCTTTCTGAAGCTCCATCGGTTCTGGAAACCAGAGGTTCAGGTTTTGCTATGTGATGTGACTGACTATGGTGAACTGTGTTGGAGAAGACTCTTGAGAGTCCCTTGGACTACAAGGAGATCAAGCCAGTCAATCCTAAAGGAAATCAGTCCTGAATATTCACTGGAAGGACTGATAGTGAAGCTGAAACTCCAATACTTTGACCACCTGATTCGAAGAACTGATTCACTGGAAAAGACCCTGATGCTGGGAAAGATTGAAGGCAGGAGGAGAAGGGGAAGACAGAGGCTGAGATGGTTGGATGGCATCACCAACTCAATGGACATGAGTTTGAGTAAACTCTGGGAGTTGGTAGGGAAGGCCTGGCATGCTGCAGTCCATGGGGTCGCAGAGAGTCGGATACGACTGAGCAACCAAGCTCAACTGAACTGAACTGTGACTGACTAGGAGCTTTCAGGTGATGCTGGTGGTTGTCAGTTACCAACTGGCACTTGCCAATAGCATTGCCAGTGAGTGAACAGCAAGGGCCTTTGCTGGCTGCCTCTGCAGAGATTAGACTCAGACTCTGTGGAGGTTGAGCTTCCCTGTGGTGTCTCAGACGGTAAAAGAATCCACCTGCAATGCAGGAGACCTGTGTTCGACACCTGGGGTGGGAAGATCCCCTGGAGGAGGGCATGGCAATGCGCTCTAATATTCTTGTCTGGAGAATCCCATGGACAGGGGAGCGTGGCAGGCTACAGTCCAGGGGATTGCAGAGTCGGACACACTGTGACTGAGCACACACATCTGTTGAGACTGAACCTTGTGCTGTTGCAGCTGTTGACCTCTTCAGGGTGGAGTGAGGCACTCTGTGCTGCAGGGAATCTGGTGGGACAGGTATTTAGATAATTGGATATTTTCAGGAACTGACTTTGCATCTTTGCATCTTCTGGTATCTAGAAAAGCACTAAATCCCTTCAAGATGACATCGGATCTTGTGACCAGCAGAAAACCCTGTAAAGTAATTGCTTGATTGTATTGAACTCCATCACCAAAATCTCATATATTGACCTTCCCCCATTACCTCTTTGGAGCAGCCTCTCAGAGCTATCTGAGGTGCTGCCTCGCAGACTGCAGTCCTCATTTTGCCCCCAAATAAAACTTATCTCGCAGCTTTCAAGTTGTGCATCTTTTTAGTCGACATAGTAAAGACCCTGCTCGCCAATGCAAGAGACGTAAAAGATGCAGGTTTGATCCCTGGGTCAGGAAGATCCTGGTATGGCAACTGACTCTAGTATTCTTGCCTGGAGAATCCCATGGACAGAGGAGCCTAGAGGGCTATAGTCTATTGGGTCACAAAGAGTTGGAAATGACTGAAGCGAGTTAGCACACTACACACGTGACCAACAAGACCCTTACAAGTCCTGCGTGTCTGTCAGCCTTAAATCAAGCATCTCGACTCTCACCAGCCCAGGGTGTCAGCCTTTTGTTTCTGAGGCCTGGTTGATATCAAGCTTCAGTGGAAGAAGCGAATTTTACTTTAGCTACTGTCCAAGAGCCACAGAGCTGGACGATGTTTAAAGCAGTCAATGCAGATTTTAACCAGCAGCTACTGCGGGGTGCGGGGGGTGCGGGGGGAGAGCCTTCAGGACAGAAGGGGCTCAAATCCGAGAGCAGCCTGGCCACGTGGGTATTTATGGCCCAGGGATGAGGTGGGGGTCAGTGAACGGAAAATTCCTAAGAAAAAGCTTTGGGGTAAGGGTGGAGGGGTGGGCAGTGTTTCTGGTTAAACTGGATTCTTGCTGGAGGCAGGCCTGGGGGATCAGCCTTGGAATTTGATTAGATATTCAGGGTGATTAGAGGGTGGGGTTCCTTCTCAACTGACTTAACAAGATTCTTGCTACAACTGGGTTGTGCAGGCCCAACAAGGACAACCCAGGTAGAGGCCTCGATGGTTCAGAGAACCTGAGTGAGTGAGGCCAGCACCTGAATGGATTCTCCCTGATGACCATATTGTTGAATGTTCAGTCGCTAAGTCGGTCTGACTCTGCGACCCCGTGGACAGTAGCCCTCCAGGTTCCTCTGTTCATGGATTTCCCAGACAAGAATAGTGGAGTGGGTTGCCACTTCCTTCTCCAGGGGATCTTCCCAGCCCAGGGATCACACCCTCTTCTCCTGCATTGCAGTTGGATTCTTGTCCACTGAGTCACCAGGGAAGCCCATGCTCTCAGACTTCAAAGCTGAGTGTGTGCTGCTCCTGGCAGCCAAAATGCTAGGATGGCTTTTGTGTTTAAAAAATGCGCTGCGGCTGCAGGCTGAAGACAGGCCTGAGGCAGGGGGTCCGGACTGTGGCCTGGAGTTCCTGGGGAGACCAGGAAGCCGCAGGGGCAGTGGGTGGGGGGTGGGGGTGGGAAGGGTGAAGGGGTTCCTCAACCATGCTGGTTTGAGGAAGCTGCAGGAATCTGCACTGGGGGAGGGTGGCTGGACAAACAGTCTTGGAGCCCAGGACAGAAGCGTGGGCTGGACACTTTTCAAAAGAAGTGCTTTGTCTCACTGTTCACTGAACCCAGGGTAGGCAAGGCATGTGCTAGGGAGCAGAAGGGAAGAAGCTGGGAGAAGATGCCATAGGAACCGCAGATATTCTTTATCCTCTAATGGCAGATGCCGCTGCAATGCACAGCAAGGGATTTTCACGGGGTGCTTATACAGGACGGGCTTCCCTTATGGCTCAGCTGGTAAAGAATCTGTTCAAAATGCAGGAGACCTGGATTCGATCCCTGGGTTGGGAAGATCCCCTGGAGAAGGGAAGGCTTCCTACTACAGTATTCTGGCCTGGAGAATTCCATGGACTGTATAGTCCATGGAGTCACAAAGAGTTGGACACAACTGAGTGACTTTCACTATATAGGACCGAATAAAAGTGTCATGTGGCCAAGCGAATACATCATGATATGTGTGCACAGTGCTATAAATAACCTCAGATGTTACATAACCAGGCAAAGTCATTGTTTACAAAACGTGGGGCAAGAGAGCCTGACCATCACCATCTTGGCTAACTGCTCTTGCCCTACAACCTTTAAAATTTCAAATAATTGCAGATTCACATGGAAGTTGTAAAGAAAAATAAAAAGAACAGTTAGGATGTCATCCAGTTTCGCTTGATGGTGATGTCTTGCATAAGTACAGTATCAAAGCCAGGGAGCTGACGTGGGTGCCATCCAGAGAGCTGGTTCAGATTTCAGCGGATTCATATGTTGTCTGTGAGTGCAGGTCTAACAAATTTTATGACGTGTAGATTCGCGTAACCACACTGACATCGATTGTGCGTGTGTTTATTTGCTGATAGAATGTCTCTATGTTCAGTAATGGTGTCTTGGAAGCACCTTTGATGGACACTTAAGGCTCCAGACCTGGATGAGATTTCCAAGGAGAGGACACAGAGGAAGAAGAGGAGAAGGCTTGGGTGGGGCAATATCTCCTGGGTGGCAGATACCAGATGAAGGAAGATGGTTCTGCTCTGGCTCCTGGAGGGCCTTCCTGGAAGAGATGTTTCTGAGAAAGGGGGGGGGCTCAGGCTCCCCTCAAAGGCACCATTGTTGTCCTCAGCCTAGCCCACCCCATCTCTGCCCTTGGCCCTGGGTTTTCCAGATCTTCTCCTAGGTCCCCAAACCATCAGCCGCAAATACCAGCGTGGTGGTCCCTGTGCTAGGCTCCCCAGAAAGCAATCTGCATCTGGAATGCTTTGTTGCATCCTGGGTACCAAATCTGGGCTTCCCTGGTGGCTCCACAGTGAAGAACCTGCCTGCCAATGCAGGAGATGCAGGTTTGATCCTCGGATTGGGAAGATCCCCTGGAGAAGGGAATGGTTTCCCACTCCAGTCCTCTTGCCAGGAAAATTCCATGGACCAAGGAGCCTGGCAGGAGAATCGGACATGACTGAGTGACTGAGGACATGAGCCTGTGTACCAGATCTAGGCTTCAGTTCAGTTCAGTCGCTCAGTTGTCTCCGACTCTGCAACCCCATGAATCGCAGCACGCCAGGCCTCCCTGTCCATCACCAACTCCTGGAGTTCACTCAAACTCATGTCCATCGAGTCAGTGATGCCATCCAGCCATCTTGTCCTCTGTCGACCCCTTCTCCTCCTGCCCCCAATCCCTCCCAACATCAGGGTCTTCTCCAATGAGTCAGCTCTTCGCATCAGGTGGCCAAAGTATTGGAGTTTCAGCTCTAGCATCAGTCCTTCCAGTGAACACCCAGGACTGATTTCCTTTAGAATGGACTGGTTAGATCTCCTTGCAGTCCAAGGGACTCTCAAGAGTCTTCTCCAACACCACAGTTCAAAAGCA
>SJYQ01014910.1:3389-18930 GCA_006410935.1 Redunca redunca
CTTCTGACCCCTGGTTTCCTTTCTCAGGACCTCATTTCTGTACCACTCCATCAGATATTTGCCATGCATTTGTACTTGGGGTCTGTGTTAAGCAATGGTCTGCAACTTTTAAAAAAAAAGGTTTTCTAAAAGTCCATCTATTCTACCATACAATGTGTCAGCTACTTTTTGAGCAAAAATAATTTGAGCTAATTTTTTACATGTTGATACTTTCATTATAAATACAATAACTTGAAGAAAATTTGTGAAATAAATCACCCATAGTTTCATCACCTTAACATTACCACTATTAATATTTTGGCATTTCCCTACCAGTCTTTTACCATCTGCATATAATTTTATATAAGTGCAATCACATTTTTCATACAACTTAAGAAAGATGTTAAACAGAGATAGCTGATGACTTCACGGGGAGAATCTTTATGTTCTTGGTCCTCAAGAATATTACCTTCCACTCAGGAAATGTCTTAGTCCAGGTTCCCTAGAAAACAGAGCCTGAGGCGAAAGCTTGTGCGTCTGCACTGCTGTGAGGGGCTTCAGTCCCAGAAGCAGAAGTGAGGGTCCAGGGGAACTGAAGCAGGAGAGGAGAGGGACTCTAGAGGAAAGTACCTAATGAACTGCAGACTCATGCTCTGGGCAGCTCCCTGCTCCAGCATCTCCAGAGAGGCAGAAAGAATACAGCCTCTGCTTTCTGCAACAGCCCCTTAGGGGAGCACTGGGGAGCAGGTATCTGTGAGCTCCCAGTGTCCCCCCAGTGCCAGGGCCCAAGTGTCAGCTGCCCCACGCCTCTGGGCAGCACCAAGGAAGCGGGGTCTCTGCAGGTCCAGCCCGGAAGTTGCACTGGCACACAGCCTGTCAGGGGGGATCTTAGGTCCTTGGTAGTGACAGCTGCTGCTGCTGCTGCTAAGTCACTTCAGTCGTGTCCAACTCTGTGCGACCCCACAGACGGCAGCCCACCAGGCTCCTCTGTCCCTGGGATTCTCCAGGCAAGAACACTGGAGTGGGTTGCCATTTCCTTCTCCAATGCATGAAAGTGAAAAGTGAAAATGAAGTCACTCAGTCGTGTCCAACTCTTAGCGATCCCATGGACTGTGGCCTACCAGGCTCCTCCATCCATGGGATTCTCCAGGCAAGAGTACCGGAGTCGGGTGCCATCACCTTCTCTGAGTGACAGCAGCTTGGGCTAAATGTAGTCACTGCTTTGGTTCTAGCCAGGAAGCAAGACAGGTAAACAAGGCCCAGGTTAGGGGGTAGACGTTGTCTCCCAAGTCTGTACTGATGCTGCTGCTGCTAAGTCGCTTCAGTCCTGTCCACCTCTGTGCAACCCCATAGACGGCAGCCCACCAGGCTCCCCGATCCCTAGGATTCTCCAGGCAAGAACACTGGAGTGGGTTGCCATTTCCTTCTCCAGTGCATCAAAGTGAAAAGTGAAAGGAAGTCGCTCAGTCATGTCTGACTCTTAGCGACCCCATGGACTGCAGCCTACCAGGCTCCTCCGTCCATGGGATTTTCCAGGCAAGCGTACTGCAGTGGGGTGCCGTCGCCTTCTCTGCCCAAGTCTGTGGGGCAACACATAAACTACCTTCTTTACAGGAAACGAGACTCACATACACCAGAAGCATCGGGCCCACAGAGTGGATTCAGTCAAGCCCTAGCTTGTGATGTCCAAACCTGAGTGCTACCTGAGCGGTGCTGACTCTATGGGCTGGAGCCCTCTAGGGAAAATTTAGAGTCAGACTCCCTGGATCTCAAACCTGCCTGCCATTAGCATCACCTGGGAGCTTTTAAACCTCTCATTACCCAGGATTTACCCAGACCACTTAACGTAGAATTTCTAGGTCAAGAACTCAGGCATTTAAAGACTCTCCAGGTGTTCGCTTCCAGTAGGCACCTAAGTCTGAGAACCACTGATAAAAGCCATTATATTTACACAGCATTTTGCAATGTCAAAGGGCATTCTCACTTACGTTCTTTGATTCTCACAATTCCCCGTCAGAGAGATCACGTGGTCTGTCCAGTAGGAGCCAAGACTCAAACCTACCCTTCTCACTCCACAGCACAGAGGAGGCGCCATCCCCCTGGCACTGAGAAGAGCAGGGTATTAGCACAGACAATCATGCTACAACTCTGAAGCATGTCAAACTCACTACGCTTGTTTCTTTTGATATAAATGCATGGTTTGGAGAGGCAATAATTCCCTTCCCTTACTCTATTTGACTTAGTCAATACAAGAGTAAATTCGTATTTCCTTGACTGCCTGGATGGGGCAGTGTTGGGAATGGTGGATGAGTGGGGAGTCTTAGAACTGTGAGTCATTTTCTCCTTTGGCTGCACATGGGAGTCACCCGGGGTGCTTTAACACGCATGTTCTCCAAAATGTGGTCCAGGTACCAACGGCACTAACATCACCTGAGAGCTTGCTAGAAATACCAGGCCTGCTTTTTAACAAGATCCCCAGGAAATGTGCAAATATACTAAAGTCTGAGAAGCCTTGCTTTAAAACATGTTGATGCTGATTCTGGTTTGATTTGACGTGGACAGCAATTTGGGGATCAGGATTTTTTAATTTTTATTTTATAGTAGAGTGTAGTTGACTTACAATGTTGTGTTTCAGGTGTACAGCAAAGTGATTCAGTTATACATATACGTATGTCCATTTTTTTCAGATTTTTCGCATAGCGGTTATTACAGAACATTGAGTAGAGTTTCCTGTGCTATACAGTAGGGCCTTGTTGATTATTTTATATATAGTCCTGCTGCTGCTGCTGCTGCTGCTAAGTCGCTTCAGTCGTGTCTGACTCTGTGCGACCCCATAGACGGCAGCCCACCGGGCTCCCCCGTCCCTGGGACTCTCCAGGCGAGAACACTGGAGTGGGGTGCCATTGCCTTCTCCGATATATAGTACTATATATATGTTCATCCCAAATATTTCCAGTTTATCTCTCCCCTCCATCTCTACCTTTTGGTAACTGTAAGTTTTTTCTTAAGTGTGAATCTGTTTCTGTTTTGTAAATAAGTTCGTTCGTATCTTTTCTTAGCTTCCACATACGAGTGATATCTTATGATATTTGTTTTTCTCTGACTTCACTTAATATGGTAATCTCTGGGTCCATCCATATTGCTGTAAATATCATTATTTCATTATTTTTTATGGATGAGTAATATTCCATTTTATATTCCATATGTATATGTAGGTATATACACCACATATTCCTCATCCATTCCTCTGTGGGTGGACATTTAGGTTGCTTCCTTGTCTTGGCTATTATAAACAGCGCTGCAGTGCACACTGGAGTGCATGGATCTCTTTGAATTGTGGTTTTCTTTGGATATATGCCCAGGAGTGGGACTGCTGGATCATGCAGTCATTCTATTTTTAGTTTTTTAAGGAACCTTCATACTGGTGTACCAATTTATATTACCACCAACAGTGAAGGAGGGTTCCCTTTTCTCCCCACCCTCTCTGGCATTTACTGTCTGTAGATTTTTTTGATGATGCCTTCCTGACCAGTGTGAGGTGATCCCTCCTTGTAGTTTTGGTTTGTATTTCTCTAGGAATTAGGAATGTTAAACATCTCTTATTGTGCTTTTTGGCCATCTGTATGTCTTCTTTGAAGAAATGTCTGTTTAGATCTGCTCATTTCTTGATTGTGTTGTCTTCTTTTTTGATATTGAGCTGCATGAGCTATTTGTATATTTTGGAGATTAATCCCTTGTCAGTCATTTCATTTGAAAATATTTTCTCCCATTCTGTGGGTTGTATTTTTATTTTGTTTATGATTTCCTCTGCTAGGCAAAAGCTTTCAAGTTTAGTCTCATTTGTTTATTTTTGTTTTTATTTTCATGACTCTAGGAAGTGGATCCAAAGAGATATTACTGTAATTCACGTCAAAGAGTGTCCTGGCTATGTTGTCCTCTAACACAGAAAAACATCTTGAAATGTTTTCACAGGAAAACACAAATCTTAAATTTGGGTCTTTAATCCATTTTGAATTTATTTTTCTATATGGTGTTAGAGAATATTCTAGTTTCATTTTGTTTGCATGGAGCTGTCCAGTTTTCCTGGAACCATTTATTGAAGAGACTGTCTTTTCTCCACTGTATATTCTTGCCTCTTTTGTCATAGATTAATTGACCATAGGATTCCCTGGTAGCTCAGCTGGTAAAGAATCCACCTGCAGTGCAGGAGATCCCAGTTCAATTCCTGGGTCAGGAAGATCTGCCGGTGAAGGGATAGGCTACCCATTCCAGTATTTTCGGGCTCCCTGGTGGCTCAGCTGGTAAATAATTGACCATAGGTGTGTGGATTTATTTCTGGGCTTTGTTTCATGTTCCATTGATCTATATTTCTGTTTTTGTGTTAGTACCATGCTGTTTTGATTACCGTAGCTTTGTATCGTAGTCTGAAGTCAGGGCACCTGATTCCTCCAACTGTTTTCCTTTCTCAGAATTGCTTTGGCTACTTGGAGTCTTTTATATTTCCATACAAATTTTAAAATGTTTTGTTCTAGTTCAGGCATCAGGAGTTTTTAAAGCTCTCCAGGTTACCATAATGGACACGGAGGGTTGATGTGATGAGGAAGCAAAAGGATGTCAGTATGGTCTGTAGCGAGCACAGCCCCTAGGAAAATGACAAAAGGTTGCCTTGAGGGGCTATGAGATTACTTAGCGTGCCCTTCATCTACTTGTGCACATTTTTGCCCAGTCTGGTGATACCAGAGCCCCTCTCTGCAGGCCCCACCACCTCCTCACCCTCCAGTGGTGGTTTTAGAGATCCCATTCCATCTGGCTCTCCACCTTCCCCCGGGTCCCAGCAGGGCAACCTTGCACCTTGCCCACCCCTGCTTCTCTCCCTCCTCCTGCAGGTCCCGCCCTGTGGTTCAGATCAATGCCAGCCTCCACTTTGAGCCATCCAAGATCAACATCTTTCATAGGGACTGCAAACGCAGCGGCAGAGATGCCACCTGCCTGGCTGCCTTCCTCTGCTTCACGCCCGTCTTCCTGGCACCCCATTACCAAACTGCAACAGTCGGTAAATCCGGCCCCTCCCCACTCCCCCAGCTCCAGTCTCTCTCCTGAGGACTTTGTGTTTGCTTTGTTTCTAAATCTGGGCTTTTGCTGAAATGGGTTTTGAGTGCCAGGGTCACACCTAGATCCACGTTTGATGACTTCTAGATGCCCATTCAGTGCTCTCATTCCAAAGGGCAGAGAGAGGGGTCTCATGCCAGGAAGAGGATGGCAGTGAGCAGGGGTGACTAATGTGAGAGAGGCTGGGGAAGGTGGAAACAGTCAGAGATAGTGTGTGAATCAGAACAGGGGACCAGAAGCAGTCCAATAGCTTAGGCTGTAGAAGCTGTGAAGTCAGATTCAGAGAAAGAGTCAGACCCACGAGGGATCTGAAACAGGGGATCAGGTGGAAAAAGACCCAAGTAACAGCGGTTTCTGTTCAAAGTGAGCTTGAGTCCACAGTAGGACAGTTTCCTTCTGAGGGTCCTTCACTCTCAGCCAAGGCTGGGATCAGACACTGGCTCGTGACAGCCCTGGGCCCAGTCATCCCCAGCAAGCGGCAGCTGCAGGTTCCAGGACCAGACTAGGCCAGTGCAAGAAACTGGGGCTGCAGAGAGCTTCTCAGCCAAGGAGCGGGACCAATCAGATGACTTAAAAATGAGTGTTCCAGAAGGAAGATGAGAACAAAGGCAAGCCTGGGTGGTGGTATCATTCTTTCAGCTTCTATGAAAGGAGAATAATACCAAGGACCTGGCACACAGAGTGCTGCTGGGGTACCAGAGAAGGGGCTGGGCTTTTCTTACATTTAGCAAAAGATCAACCCAGTTGAAAGGGAGGGGAATGCAGTCTTTGACCTCAGAACTGTCTTAGGTTTGAGGAGCTGGTGGGCAGGGCCTGGCCAGTCCTCCCTAGTGTGATGGGAACTGCCACCTGCAGACACTCAGATCCAGCCCCAACAGGATCCCAGAGCTGAGGGCGAGACCTGGGAAGGTGACAGGAGAGGGGCAGAGCTGTGTTGACTCTAGAAGGGGCTCAGATATCATGACGCACATATTGTCTCCTCACGTCTCCCACTGCGTTCACTCTCCCCTCCATCTCTTCCTCTTTCTTTATCCCTTCACTGCCAATTCCATCTCCCTTTCTCCTTCTTCCTTCTCCCTCTTCTCTTTAGTTCCTTCCTTTGGCTTTTCTCACTGTACTGCTTGCTGTCCATGTGGGAGTTTCCTGCCTACATTGAGCCTTATGAGGGGAGAGGGGTAGCTCTTCCTTGGCCAGCCTGGAGGGCTTCCTGGAGGAGGCTGACTTTCCAAAGGCTATTTGTAAAGGGAAGTAAACAGTCTTTGGTGGAAACGTGGCTCCACCTCCATGGTCTTACCCTCTCCTTCCTCCAGGCATCAGGTATAATGCCACCATGGATGAGAGGCGGTACACACCGCGGGCCCACCTGGATGAGGGCGGTGACCGGTACACCAACAGGGCTGCCCTGCTCTCCTCCGGCCAGGAGCACTGTGAGCGGATCAACTTCCATGTGCTGGTGAGCCAGATGCCCTGCAGCCCCGGAAGCAGAGCCCAGGCTCCTCCAGGAAGAGCACAGAGCTGAAGGAGGTGCTGCCATGGAGAGGCAGAGAGCTCAGCTGGTGCCAGGCTGGTGCTGAGCCCCCAGCAGACCTCAGGAGGCCAGCAGGGAGCAGTGTCCCGGACCTTGGCCACCCACACTCATACCCCA
The DNA here is from genome assembly GCA_006410935.1 of Redunca redunca. Classification (NCBI taxonomy): domain Eukaryota; kingdom Metazoa; phylum Chordata; class Mammalia; order Artiodactyla; family Bovidae; genus Redunca; species Redunca redunca. The sequence goes on from SJYQ01014910.1 coordinate 10,123, forward strand.
GAGCAGAGGCCACTGGGTCACACTGCTTCCCCACCTCACTGGACCCTCCTCTGATATCCCCTTTGCCATCTCCCAGATGCCCACCATTGCTTAAGCAGGGGGTTAAATCCTCAGTGATGTCTTGCAGAGAGGATGGGGGTCAGGGGCCATGGCTCAGAAGGAAGGGATAAGCAGGCACCAGCTAAAAAGGAAGACCAAGGAGGGTGGAAGACCAATGAAGAGGCTGGAGGGAGAAACAGAGGCCAGCCTGGCAGAGAGGGGAACCAGTGGGGCCAATTCCTCCACCCAGAAACTCCAGACACCCAGGCACAGCTCCAGCCTTGGAGACACAGACGGAACACTCAGAGCCCGCCTGGCCTCAGTGTCCAACGGGCAAAGATCAGGAAAATAAGGAGTCCTAGTGTCTGTTACTGTGTCGCCCCTATGGCATGTCTGTTCTCAAAGTGGGGCCCCCAGACCAGCAGCATCATCATCTGGGAACTTATTAGATATGCCTTAACACAAGGAACCCACTCGTGTCAAGATTTGCGCTCCATGAGAGAGATTCGGGGATTTTTCATTCAGCTCTAAGCATCCCCTGAATGCCCCTATTCATGTGTCTTCTTTCATTGATTGGACACATTTATTAAGCCTTGTCACAGTGCTACGACAATGCTAAGAGGCTGCTGAGGGGCTAGGACTAACACAGATTCACATAGTTAGGATGCAGTGCAAGAGTGTCAGTAACAGTCTGAACAGAGTGTGGCCACATGTTGCTGGCTGGCTTCCTAGAGGCTGGGGGTTGAAGATACAGGTTCCCAGCCTTGAAGGATGAGCCAGAGTTGGTGGGACATGCAGGCAGTGGGGCTGGCACACACGGACCCAAGGGCCCTTTCTAGGAGGCACACACACCTGCTACAGACCCATCTGGGAACCTCTGTCCACCCACAGGTGCTAAGGCTCCATGGACTCATGCTCAGAGCTGACAAGTTGCTGCCCACCCAGCTTAGGGAGATGACAGTTCTCTCTCAGCGGCCCTGGCCCAGACATGAATGTTCCCTCTGCCTTCACCCCCTCCTCATCTCCTCCCACACAGGATACCGCTGACTACGTGAAGCCAGTGACCTTCTCAATCGAGTATTCCCTGGAGGACCCCGACTACGGCCCCATGCTGGATGACGGCTGGCCCACGACCCTCAGGGTCTCGGTATGTCCTGGCACCCGGGGAACAGCTCTAGCACATAACCCACCCCAGCCCTTGCCTCCTCCCAGAAGCCCAGCCTTTGTGAGGGCAAATGAATTCTTCCCCTACTGCACCTTCCCATCTCCTGCCCGACAGACCCCCAGCATGTCCTTCCCTCCTTCCTCGTGACCTGTGCTGAGCAGTTTCTTAAAGGTAAGGACCCAGTCTTCAAGGTTTCCTGTATCCCCAGCAGAGAGTGAGCCTGGCATGGATCCTGAGAGTCACAGGACCAGAGGGACTTTAGTTCTCAATTGCCACCTCCCTCATTTACAGATAAGGACACTGGAGGCCAGAGAGTGATTCAACCACAGAGCCTGGTCTGCACTGGTTGAATGATGGACTTATTGACAGTCCTCCCAGCTCGAAGTATTCCAAAAATAAGTTGTTTTAGCCTCATCAATGGCTCTGCACACCCCTCAACCCACATTTTTCAATCCCTGGCTCTAGGAGTATTGGAATTGTCTGGTATCTAATATTCAGATCCTACATCTACATCTGCAACTCCGTATAAATCCCACACAAAGAAAACATCAGACAATCAGTTCTATCTAATCTGTTCTAGGAGAGCAGGCAAAATAAACCCTGAGGATCTAGGAAACAACTTTCAAATATCCCACAGTGGTCTTAAGACCATGACCTGTGAGTTCCAGCCTCTACACAGTGTCTCTGAGAATTATATAGAACCCAGCCAGCAGACAACAGTCTCAGAATTACTCACGTGCTTGCTTGTGTTTCTCCGACATAAAAGCTCTGTGTAGTCAACAGCAAAGTTTCTGAAGATCTCTGTTCTCATTCTCCCCCATCAGCCTCCCCCAAGCCCCTTCCTCTTCCCAGAGCTGCCACATCTCACTACCTAGCACCCACCTTCACACCTTCCCTCTGCTCCTGATTCTGAGTCACAAATGTGTAAGTGAGCATGTCTGAAAATGCAGTTCAGGAGAAGGGGGTGATGCTGGCCTGGCAAGGCTGGAATCCTCCTTAATGAGCAGGGGAAAGCTGGATACACTAAATCTTAGTATTTTCCCCATCACAGTCATTACAAAAACCACTACAGCTCATGAGTGGATATGAGTCACTCATTCTATAAGCTTGTTGAAGCCCATGGCAGATGAATGGGCAAGGTATTCTCTGATGCTGATGATACGGATCCAAGGTGGTGATCAAGGTCATAGGCCAAGTCAGAATAGGAATAAGCTTATAGGTAGTGTCACCATGCAATCAGATGATAGGGAGGGGGGATTCCTGGAGGAGGCGGCCTTCCCGTGGTCCTTGAATAGACATGAGATGGGGACAACAGGCTTTTATTCCAGGAAGGCTGACAGCATAGCCAAGGTGTGGATGTGGAAACAAGCAGGATGAAGGGATGTGTAAAGAAAAGATGAGAAACAGCTGAAACAGTCAGTCTGGGCGTATTACCAAGGGCTTTGGATAGCAGCTAGATGTTTCAAAATCTTGTTAATACAGATTTTTAGCCTCCAGCAAATTAGAAGCATTCTTCCCATCTCTCTGCTATAAGTTCTTATTTAGCTTCTCCTCAATGCCCAGCACTGTTCTAGTACCATAAAATCTTGCCTCTGGGGAGAATGAGCCATTCCATACAATTGAGTGTAACAGATGCTTATCGTGTTAAATTATCCCTTTAATCAAGTGGAGAAATTTTTCTGAGGGTTATTCTATAGTTTTCACAACTTAAACAGTGTGCTGGGCAGGGGTGGGGCGTATTTCATTGGAGACTTGAAATCACCAAGGTGAAAGCGGAAGCTAGAATACAGTGAAGCCCCCGAGGGCTTCCGAAGTGTCTGGGGTTATGTCCTGTCATCGAAAGCCTTGCTTTGCCCTCCTTTGTATAGCTCTGCTTTGTATTCCTTGCTGGCTGCTTCAAGCTACACATCCACCACGGGATGGGGAAGCTAAGGAGCAGGCTTGATAGAAATGTGTCTAAAGCAAGAATAGGTGGATCTGAGAAAGGGCTTCCCTGGTGGCTCAGACAGTAAAGAGTCTCCCTGCAATGCAGAAGTCCTGGGTTTGATCCCTGGATGGGGAAGATCCCATGGAGAAGGGAATGGCAACTCACTCCATTATTCTTGCCCTGAGAATCCCATGGACAGAGGAGCCTGGTGGGCTACAGTCCATGGGGTCACAAAGAGTCAGACATGACTGAGCGATTAACACTTTCAGGGAGCTCCCCTCTTCTCACTTACAGAGAAGTCAGTGACTGTAAGATACACCTGGCCTCTGACACCAGCTTCCCCTCCCTTGATCTAGGCCATGCTCCTGTTTCACCACTCAGCTCCAGACTTGAATACCCACCCACCCACCGAGCACTTCTCCCTGGATGGGTCACAGGCACTTCAAACTCAGTGTGCCCCAAACTGATCCCCTCCAGATAACCCCTCCATTTATAAATAAATGGTGTAGCCATCCTTTCAGACACTCGAAACTTGGCCAACATCCAGGACCCTTTTCTCCCTTAGTCCTGATGAACTCCAGGTCCTGCTGCTCTGCCTCTGAGGTTCCTAACCTGTCTCCCACTCTGCACAACCACACCAACACCATCGTCATCCCTTACGTGAACATTGCAGCAGCCTCCTCAGTAGGGTCTTCAACATGCATGTTTAGGAGGACAGCTGAAAGCGGTCAGTGATTCTATCAGTTGCAAGATACCACCCCCACGATGCTATAGGTCATGACTCCAGCCATCTCTCCATCTCCTGCACCCCTTACTACAGCAACACTAAATAACCATTACTCCCCAAACTCACCATGCTGCCTCATGCCTCAGGCCCTTTGCACAGGCTTGTCCTTCTTCCCAGACTACCCTCTCCCTGGTCTATCCAGTTAACTCCGTCCTCCTTTGGAACTCTGACCTACTGTCACTTCTGTGAAGCCTTCTCAACCATCATGGGTCAAGATTACCGTTTCCTCCCTCTGCCTCTTCTATTTCTCATACAAATTTTGCATATTTCACACTGTAATTATTTGTTCACACACCCATCTTCCCCATGAGTTGAGAGCAGAGGCTGTATGTTCCTCATCCTTTACCCCCAATACCAGAGAGCTTCCTCCCCACAGTAAACACTCAATCAGTGTTGACTGGTGCCAGGTAAGTGGGTGTTCTGTGCTGGTACCTTGATGAGGGGATTGAAAGGGACCCAGGATGAGTTGAGTTTTGAGCCATGTTCTAAAGAAAGGACCATCTATGCAAAGCCATGATCAAAAGCAGCATGGTATCTGTGAAAAGGGCAGAAAAGAACGAAGCCCTCTCTCTAGTGCCACAGAGAGAGGAGCTGGTGTGCTGTGAGGGTAAGGGATGAGCCACAGCAAAGACAGGGACTGGAGGCTGTGGGTGCCCTCCCCAGCCGCCACGCCTGCCTCTCCCTGGCCCAGGTGCCCTTCTGGAATGGCTGCGATGAGGACGAGCACTGCGTCCCCGACCTCCTGCTAGATGCCCGCAGTGACCTGCCCACAGCCACGTGAGTTGGTTCCTCCCCTCTCCACCCTGACTCCTTTTGCTCCCCTGCCGGTGGATCTGGGCTTCCAGGGCCCTGGATGACAATCTTGCATGTGCTTCTCATAGGCAGCAAGGACCAAACACTGAACTTGGAGCATGGGCCTAGCTTAGGCTCTGCCTCTAACTCCTGTGTGACTTCAGGGAAATGCCTAGCCCTCTCTGGGCCTAAGTGACCACCTCTCTAAAATGGATAGTCTAATCCAACCTTCTCAAACTTTGTTTAGAAAAAGAATCCTCTCTACACTATGAACCCGAGAAAAAGGTAGAGACTGAGGACCTAGCGTTCTCAGTGTTCATTGTGCAACCCCCAGGCTAGGTGACTTGTAAGGTCCTTGGACTGACCACTTGGGCTCCATGCTAAGGAGTTAGCGGGAGATGAGCAGGGTGATCACAATCCCCTGGAAGAAATAGACTAGCAGACAAGGAAAAATAATGATCCTATTTTAAATTTATGCAATGTGTTTTCAAAAAATTTATGCTTTTATTCAACTAGAGATGATTAGGTAAGAAACATACTATAAATGGAAATAGTATAATATGATTGCTGCTGCTGCTAAGTCGCTTCAGTCGTGTCCGACTCTGCGACCCCATAGACAGCAGCCCACACCAGGCTCCCCCGTCCCTGGGATTCTCCAGGCAGGAACACTGGAGTGGGTTGCCATTTCCTTCTCCAGTGCATGAAAGTGAAAAGTGAAAGTGAAGTCGCTCAGTCGTGTCCGACTCTTAGCGACCCCATGGACTGCAGCCCACCAGGCTTCTCCGTCCATGGGATTTTCCAGGCAAGAGTACTGGGCTGCCATTGCCTTCTCTGATAACATGATTTTATATATATATATATATATAAATAAACAATAAGTATCTACTGTACACCATAGGAAACTGTATTCAGTATCTTGTAATGAGGACTTACCTGGCAGTCCAGTGGTTAAGACTCTGAGCTCCCAATGCAGGGGGTACTGGTATGATCCCTGGTCAGGGAACTAACATCCCACATGCTGCTTGGCACAGCCAAACAAAAAATTGTGTGTGTGTGTGTATAAAACTTATAAAGGAAAAGAATCTGAAAGAGAATAGCTATACAGATATATTAATATATATAACTGAATCATGTGATCATACACCTAAAACTAACACAACATTGTATATCAGCCATACTTCAATTAAAAATACAAATAATAAACAAATAAGTAATAGAAATAGTACAGCCAAACCTTGTAAAAAGGAGTAGAAGCAAAGATTTTAACCAGCTGGGCTAATAATCAGGATTGTCTCTGTATTGAGTTCTGAGCTGCCTGGCAGCCAAGACCAAAGGGAAACATGCTGATCGAGGGGTGATGCACATGCAGCGAGGTCTACCCCTGCCTTCCCCACGCCCTGTGCCTGATCCCCGCCCATCCCTTTCCCTCAGGGAGTACTGCCAGAGGGTGCTGAGGAAGCCTGCCCAGGACTGCTCTGCCTACACGCTGTCCTTTGACGCCGCGGTTTTCATCGTAGAGAGCACACGGCGGCGGGTGGCAGTGGAGGCCCTGTTGGAGAACAAGGGTGAGAACGCCTACAGCACCGTCCTAAACATCTCCCAGTCAGCAAACCTGCAGTTTGCCAGCTTGATCCAGAAGGTAAGATCTTGGTGGCCTGCCCGAGGGGAAGGGCAGAGGCAGGAGAGGAGGGCTTCAAGTAGGGGGCCTAACTGCCCTTCAGAATCACCTGGGGGCTTGGAGATCCCTGTGTCCAGACTTGTGCTGGATTTTCTCACTGATGTGGTCTGGGCAGGGCCCGGGTCAGTCTGCTGTTGAAGCTTCCTGGTGATGTCAGCGTGTAGCCAGGGCTGAGAATCACAGGGAAGGGCAGTCTGAGAATACCCTTCAGCCTGCACCCTTGGCCCTTGTTAGGGACACACACACACACACATATGTGTGTGCACAACAGCACGTCCACACCCTCTGCCTACAGTTCCCCCTCCAGACTTTCTCAGAAAAGTCCTTCTAACAAGAATCAGAACTGACTTCTCCCCCACTTTAAAGCTTCCATGGTTCCCAGCTGCTTTCACAACAAATCCCAAACTCCTGTTTTAGCATTCAAGCCCCTTCCTCCTTCCCCACCCACCCCTGCCACTTCTGCCCTTGCCTGTAGCCCCACTGGCCCCCACTGTTGCCCAGCACACCTGCCCTTTCACACCAAGGCCCCCGAACCACGGCCCCTCCCTGAGTCGCCCTCCCCCCTTTCCCGACAAGCTCCTGCTCCCTCTTGGTAACCCCTTACAACACCTGCTTACATTTCACCCTCACAACAACCCCAGGAGGTGATGGTGGTAGTCGTGTCCCCCTTTCCACAGGAGGAGACAGAGGCTCAGAGAGGGTTTAAGTGGACTGAACAGGGTCAGGCAGCCAGCAAGTGGAGAAGCAGGATTCCCACCCAGCAGCTGGCCCCTGCCCACAATTCACTAGAGAGCATGGTCCCTGTGCCACTCCCTGGGGTGGCTTCCTGAAGCCCCAGAAGGTCACACAGGGCCCCCCAGCCTGCGCAGCTCCCTGGCACAGCTTTGTGCATGCTCCATGGGCATCATCAGTGTCTGAGCGCTGCCCTGCTATAACCCTGAATGCCTAGAAGGCGAGTGCCCTTTCTCAGTCACATCTGTCCCCAGGGCTGGGCATGGAGAAGGCCCTCAAGACAAGTCTGTTGAACAAACCTAGGACATTATTGTCACATATGGGTGCTCGGGGGTCCCAGTCTCTGTCAGACACAGTCTCTGTCCTCACAGATCTCACAGTGTCCACGTGGGGCCTAGGGGTTGCAGAATAGAACAGCCAGCCCTGTGTTCTCATCTCTACCACCCCTTCCATTGGTCTGGAGAGAGACAGGACGACCCCTCCCCAGCCATACTCATACACACATACAGACACACAGACACACACAGACACACAGACATACACAGACACACACACACACGAACACACACTCTTCCTATAGAGCAGGAAGTGAAGCTGAGCGGAGTGAGGCCCACTAGAAAAGCGGGGGGCTGCCTGCCCTTGGTGGGTCCCCAGTGTCTTCAAATAGACCCCAGGTCAGTGCATAGGATGCAAGGAGAGATTGTTAGTGCAAAATCACTTCCTCTGCTAGGCCCAGGTCCTGCCCCACAGCCCAGAGCAAAAACGCCTGGCTCACCTGATAGTCTTTTAAAGGCCTCTTCTTACAGAGACTGTTTATCTCTATCTGGACTTTGGTTATTTATGGGAAATAGAGCCCCAAGCCTGCATCCATCTCTTCCTGCTGTCGTAGCCCAGGCTGTCCAAGACCAATCCCATGCCTGTTCATAACCCTCATGGGAAGGAATCATGGTACTTTGTTTCTTCGACACAAAGGGACTTTGGAAACGTGTCCTGTGAAGGGCCGTGTCCACATGCACACGCACACACACATGTACACGTACACATGGCATATAGTATGTGAGTAGGGCTGGCCTGCAGCCTCGCTCCTTCACCAGCACCACCACCCATCCCTAGCCCAGGAGGTGCTCACAGCGGAAGCACCCCCTCCTTCCTCTCCCCAACCCCTGCTGTCCAACAAGGGGACCTCAAGTGGAAGAAGCCACTTTCTGGTGGTCTGAACTGGTTACCTCCCATCTCTGGGGCTCACAGACCCCACCTGTAAGCTGGATGACAAGTCCTGCCTCCAGGCTTGACCCAAAGGGAGTGACACAGCACGTACATGAGTGCCTGCCCACGTTCTGCACAACCGGGCACTGCTGGAGCCAGGCCCTACTGCCCTGCGCCAGCTCCTGCCATGCTCTCTGCACCCAGAACCATGCCATCCCGCGCCTGCAGAGGCTCTGTGCCTGCAGCCTCCGCTGCCTGTGCTGGAGCCTCAGCCTGGGCCGGTGGGGGCTGGGGTCAGGGGTGGTCCCCAGACCTGGGTCTCAGACCCCACCTAACTGCTGCCCATGACGCCCCCACCTTCCCCCAGGATGACTCAGATGGCAGCATCGAGTGTGTGAACGAGGAGAGGAGGCTCCACAAGAAAGTCTGCAACGTCAGCTATCCTTTCTTCCGGGCCAAGGCCAAGGTGGCGGCTGGGGTGC
>SJYQ01014910.1:18950-55708 GCA_006410935.1 Redunca redunca
GGTCAGGGAGGCACGGGGGAGCAAGAGAAGTAGAGGCGAACAGAGGGGCAGACTGGGGAGGGACGGAAAGGCCTGAGGGTGGCTTTTAAATTAAGGTTGTTTTATTCTCCAGTGAAATGATCTTTGAATGACCTAATTACCCAGCCACCCCAAGGGCTGACAACACACCCCTTGAGAGCATGGACCCTCACCTCAGGGAATCCTGACACTCCCGCCCCCCACTCCCCCACTTCCTCTTGGCCAGTTAGCCCTCTGTACTGGATCCTAGCATGTTTTTAGTTTTTAAAAAAAATTTTTGGCCTCACCACGAGGCATGTGGGATCTTAGTTCCCTAACCGGGGATTGAACCCACCACCCCTGCATTGGAAGCGTGGACCCTCAACTGCTGAACCACCAGGGACATCCCCCTAACATGTTTTTAAAATGTCCAGCCTCTGTCTCCCCAGCTCTGCCTGAGGAGAGATGGGGAGGAAAATAAATGTTTTTTGAGCAGGTACCATGTGCTTAAAAGTACATGTGAAAAGAGTGTAGAGTTGGGAAAAGCAACTTCCTGGGAAAGGGAGGTAGACTCCAGATTGTGGGAGCATTTTCCCATCCCCTGGGCAGCAGGCAGCCACTGAAGTTTCCAGAGTAAGGGAACACTAACTGAGGCCAAGCTGCTTGTAAAGTGAGAGTCAGACAGAGGGGAGCCTGAGGCAAGGCTAGCTGGAGAGCCAAGTGTGTTCCCAGCAGCAGTCTGCAAGGCTGGGGGATGGGGAGGAGGATTAGGGCTCCTTAGAAGAGAACTTCTCTGGTGCTATGCAGGTCGAGATGGCAGTGTTTGAGGTGAGGCCCTGACACACTCAGGAGCTCTTGGGTGAAGACCCAGGGGGAGCAGCACCCAGCCCAAGCTCCCCCACCCCACCCGTGGCCACTTGGGGAGAAAGGTCCCCGCCACCAAGGTCTCCTTGAGAAAACCAATGATAGTCAGACCTAGGAAGAGCACAAGGGTTCTGTGCAAAGCCCAGTATAACCACCAGGCAGGCCAGAAGGTAACAAGAGGCTCACAGGGCACCATCGGGGGACCCAGGCCCTACTCCTAGGGGAAGGCCGAAGGCAGCACAGGGACTGGGGCCATCGGAGCAGCGGGAAGGCCTCTGGACAAGGAGACGGATGTGTGACTAGCCTGCTGAGTAGCCTGGGACAGCCTCCACGCTTCTCCACCTGTTCACACCCAAGAACAGGGAGAGCATGTGGGCGGTCTTACCACTCACTTCTGGCCGCACCATGGTGCATGGGTGATGGGCATCTCCCCTTCCTGCCATCAACTCACCCACTGAGAAGTTCCTGCAGGAAGAGTCTGAAGTTGGACTTGCTGCCTTCTAGCGGCCGGTAGTAAAAAACAAAAAGGGAGGTGGCAAAGGGCTGGCTCCACAGCCAAGAAGCCCCATCTTAGGAGCTGTTGACCTTGGCTGCGTCCCCTCCACAGCCCCCAAGCGCAGCTCACATTACTCCAGCACTTGGTCCTCCCTCCCCCAGTCCATTCCCTGCCAGCAGGGTCCACTGAGAGGGCAGGGGCTGGGAGGGTGGGCCAGGGCTGCTGCGAGCAAGCAGTTCCCAGCCATCCCACCTCCAGCGACTCTTTCTTTGCAGGTGGCTTTCCGTCTGGATTTCGAGTTCAGCAAATCCATCTTCCTGCACCACCTGGAGATCCAGCTTACAGCGGGCAGGTCAGGGCTGGCCCACTCCTTTTCCCTCCCCACTTGCAACTCCCAGGCCCTGTTCTGCCGCTAGGAACTGCCCCTCCCCACACTGAATCCCCATCCCTCACTGCCCCAGCCTGGGAGGGCCCCAGGTCAGTCTCCAAGTGCTGGCGAGCGTGCTGTACTGCCACTGTTCTTCAGCTTGGAAAGAAATAATAATACCGTTACCTTTATATAACAGTTACTTAAAAGCCTACAGTTGTGAAGCACTGGGCACATATTATCTCAGTCAGTCTTTACAGCAGCCTCTTAAGACAAGCAAAGCAGGACTTATTCCCATCCCACCTCCTAGGTAAGAAAAAGCTCAGAGAGGTTGAGTGAATTTCCCATCAATACACAGCATGTAAATAGCACAACTTGAAGCTAAACACTAGATTTCCTACTTCTCCCTTCCAAGTACTAACTAGGCTCAACCCTGCTTAGCTTCTGAGAAGGGACAAGAGTGGGTGCATGCAGGGTGGTATGGCCATAGACAGATTTCCTCCTCCTTATCCAGTGCTAGATGAGATGGGGTGTGTGCAGGGTGGCGTGGACACCCTGCACAGACTTCCTCCTCTTTATCCAGTGCTCTTCTGCCCTGGCCCCTTCTCTCCCCTTGGAAAGTTCCAGTTTTTAAAGACCTTCTCTTAACTCCTTGTGGATCTGTCTGTCTTTCTGTCTCGCAGGCTTCCCTGAGGCAGTTCGCATGAGGTTCATTCATTTAGGTTGACACCATGAATCACCCATGTCAGTAATAAACACAAAGGCAGGAAGGGATTCTTCTAGCTTTATAAGGCTTTATAAACCCTCCTGAGAACTTCTCCACACTGGAAATAAATCCAGCAGCAACAACATTCGAGCACACACACAAGTCAGCAGTCATGAAGTGCTGGTGATCCACACGCCAGCGTGTGCTTAGTGTAGTTAGCTAGTCTGTGCTCTTGGGTGGGATGCTCACCTGCCATGAGGTGAAGATGTGTTGATATCTTGAGGCCTCCCTCTAAGAAAAGAGCCCCTTCTCACAGGTAGGGAACACCCTTGGCTGCAGTGTTCTTGGCAGCGTGGCTGCTGGCGGGCGCTTGTGAGTTGGGCACGTATGTGTGTCATACTCTCTTTTCTAACTAAGCACCTCTGGGGTAAAGCTTCCAAAGGAAATCCAGCTTCATGTACCTAATGAGCAGAAATTGTGTCTCTTTATGTCTAAAATGATCTGCCCTGGTGGTTTGTGGTGCTCAGAAGTAAAGGGAAGCATATTTGACAAAACTCTAATGCCTCCCTGGTCTTTTCAAGGCAGCACACAGCCCCTCAGCCACCCCACGGGACTGCCCGACCTGTACCTCAGAAAGGTCAATTCAAGAGTCAGCAAATGCTCTCAGTTCAGTTCAGTCACTCAGTTGAGTACAACTCTTTGCAACCCCATGAACCGCAGCACGCCAGGCCTCCCTGTCCATCACCAACTCCAGGAGCCCACCCAAACCCATGTCCATTGAGTCGGTGATGCCATCCAACCATCTCATCCTCTGTCATCCCCTTCTCCTCCTGCCCTCAATCTTTCCCATCATCAGGGTCTTTTCCAGTGAGTTAGCTCTTCGCATCATGTGGCCAAAGGATTGGAGTTTGAGCTTCAACATCAGTCCTTCCAATGAACACCCAAGACTAATCTCCTTTAGGATGGACTAGTTGGATCTCCTTGCAGTCCAAGGGACTCTCAAGAGTCTTGAAATAATTCCTCATGCTCCTCTCCTCCCCTGGGCAGAGCCTTGCCCTACAAGCATAATCCCCACCCTCGGGACCTCCAGCACAGGACTTGCCCAGCTGACAGATGAGAGGGGGCACAGGCTGCTGTGAGCAAGCTGGCACGGTCCTCCCAGCCTCCAACCCAGATGTGCTGTGCCCAGAGAGAAGGCAGGGAAAGCTGAGGTCCAGGTCCCCCACCTCCCGGCCTTTTCCCTCCTGGGAGACACCTCCGATGGCTGCCTGGCTCCCTGCCCCCAGCTGGCCTCTCTGGAGCCGCAGCCCTAGACCAGCCGGGAGGCTCCTTCTCAGCCCGGCTTGGATCCCTCCAGCTGCCCTGAGCCAGTCGGGGGTGGGGGCTGAGTGGCGGGAGGGCTGCCCCTTCGTGACCACAGGTGCGGCTGGCTCTCCTTGCAGTGACAGCGATGAGGAGGAGAGCACCAAGGAAGACAACACAGCTCTTCTGCACTTCCACCTCAAGTACGAGGCCGACGTCCTCTTCACCAGGTCGGCCGGGGCCCCGGGGCACCTGTGCTGAGGTACTCAGAGATGCAGCCAAGTGTTATCCCTAAGACTGCAGCGCCCCGTCCATGAAGGGGAGGTAGTGTCCACTAGAAGAGGAGGAGGCACAGACCTTTTCCCCAGGGAGCTCCCTGCAGGGGCACCCTGAAGGCTGGGGCCACAGGCCGAGTCCTCGCAGGAGAGGCTGCAAGTGGGGACCTGCTCTGCAGAGAAGTCAAAACAGTAACAGAACTTGCTAAAAAGTCTATCTGCATTTCATTAGCACCTCGCACTGGCAATTCTAAACAGTATCAGTGAGAAAATGCTCCTCCCCCAGGGCAGACTACTCCCACCACCCCCTCCCTCAGTCTGCTCCCCGCCCCCAGTCTGCCCCCTCCACCTCCCAGAGCTCCCAGGTAGGTGGAGAAGTCAGGAAGTAACAACAAACAGAAAGCTCTGGCCCTCCTTCAGCCAACACTAGAGGCTGGAACGGTGCACAGTGGGCAAGTTGGTGATCTAAAGAGGCCATGCCCCTGGGCAGGAGGCAAGGACTGGGATGGCAGAGAACTGGCCCTTCTGATTCATGCCCATCCCACATACCAGCAGACATTGCTAATTGATCTCAGTGCTTATTCCTGCTGAGCCTCAGAAGCCTTCCCAACACAGCCCTCCCAAAGGACACAAGAGGAAACCTGTTTGCTGTGGTCCGGGGGAGATGGGAACATGCCCACACCTTCTTTCATTCGTTTATCCATCTGGCCAACACAGACTGAGCTCACGGCGTCCCTGTCCTCTGTCCCTGCAGGAGCAGCAGCCTGAGCCACTACGAGGTCAAGTCCAACAGCTCCCTGGAGAGATACCATGGCATTGGGCCTCCCTTCCACTGCGTTTTCAAGGTTAGGCTGGAGGGCAGCCAGGCAGACAGTGAAAGACAGGAGCTGAGAACCCCCATTTGGGAGGGAAGCAGTCTGAAAGCATTGCCAGTGCCTAGATTTCAGCCTCAACCCTGCCACCCCTTCACTGTGTGACTTTAGGCAAATCTCTCCCCTCTCTGAGCCTCTCAATCCTCGAAAAGTACGGGGCTGGACTGGATGTGTCAGTGAAGTTAGGTGTATCTGCTTATAATTTTTTAAATATGAAAAAACAGTGATATATATATAATGCCTTGGGGTTTATTCTCTCCCATAAAAAAAGAAGTCCAGAGTTGACAACTTTACAAAGTCCTCTGGGACTGGGTCTCCTTGTATCCATAAACCATCCTCAACATGTGATTATCAACCTCTCAACTTCACCTCGTAGTCCAAGGTGGCTGCAGCTCCAGTCATCACATCCTCATTCCAGGAAGAAGGAAGGGGAGACCCCTCCCTGAGGAACCGCTTTAACACTGCCTCACACCTCCAATTACCTCTCATTGTCCAGAACAGGGTGATTCAGCTATACGGGAGGCTAGGAAATGTGCCTTTTTGCCTTGGTTTCTGTCACTAAGGAAGAAGGGAGAAGGAAAATTAGGAGGCATTAAAGAGTCTCTGCCCCATGATCTCCCCAGGCCTGAAGTGTTGGGCAAGAGTCGGGAGCAGGCAAACAGCTAGAAACACACAGATGCCTCGATGGCTCGTCCAAGAGAGGTTTAATAATCTGCCCGAGGCCACACAGCTCAACTGTGGCAGCAGCCCTGGGTTACGTGTTCAGCCTTTCTGATTCCCAAACCCTGCTTGTAATCACTGTGGCTCTGACATTGAATGAGATGATGAGATGGTTGGATGGCATCACTGACTCAGGGGACATGAGTTTGAGTAAATTCCGGAAATTGGTGATGGACAGGGAGGCCTGGCGTGCTACAGTCCATGGTGTCAGAAAAAGTCAAACACGACGAGCAACTGAACTGAACTGATGCTGAATGCACCGCAGCTAGAATGTGCACCAACGCACACTGTTTACATCCTGCATCCGGATGTAATCATTACATCCGTTAATGATTCTCCCTCGTAATAAAGGAGTTACTGTCACCATCTCCACCCAGACCTCTGTCCAGGGCGACACCCAGCACCATAGCCAAACGAGGGTGAAAAGGGGAAGTAACCCTTGCTCTCAGCCTCATGGCCCCCATTGGCGGTCCTCAGCCTCCTGGAGCCGGTCCCTTTCAGCTTTCGTGCGGTTTCCTTCCTGCAGCCCCCAGCCAAGGTCTGGAAGAGCTTTAGAGCATCCACAGTGAAAGGGCCAGGGAGCTTGAAGGAACTTGTTTCTCAGGCCTGGCTGGGGTTGGGGGGCTCACCCCCGTGGACCTTGTCCCCCACCACCCAACCGCTGCTGGATGTACTGACACCTCCCCCTCTTGGGCCACAGATCCAAAACTTGGGCTTGTTTCCCATCCACGGGGTGACGATGAAGATCACCGTTCCCATAGCCACCAGGGGCGGCAACCGGCTACTGCTGCTGAGGGACTTCCTCACTGACCAGGTACCCACGCCCAGGGGACCGGAGTGGGGAGGGGACAAGCAGACCGCCAGGTGTGCGCTCGAGTCCCCAGACCCCAGCTCCTTCTCCTGGGCCCAGGGCCGGCTGAGCCTTCCCTGGGCAGAGGGCAGAGAGGACTGTTCGGGCTGCTGAGTCTGCCAGGGCTGGTGTGAGGCTGGTTGCCTGTTTCCTCGTGCAGGTGAACACGTCCTGTAACATCTGGGGGAACAGCACGGAGTACCGGCGTGCCCCAGCGGAGGAGGACTTGAGTCGGGCTCTGCAGCTGGTGAGCGTCCCCACGCCAGGAGGCCCAGGATGAGAGGGGCTGCCTGAGCTCCTCNCTAGACTCAGCTCTAGTGGAAGGAAAGGACCTCTAACCAAGTTATGAACTTGAGATGTGCGCGATATCCTGGGGGGACTCCCTGTTGATTCTGACATGGTTAGACCCCATGCAGGAGGACAAGAAAATCCAGGAGCTCAGGGGCAGCCCTTGGGTAGCTCTGAGAGCAGCCTCAGGCCCTCATGCCTTGACTGGTGTTCTGCGGGGACGTAGACCTCAAGTATGCTGTCCCTCAGTTTTGGCCAGCTAAGACAGGAGAAATCCAGGTAAGAACGTGGCTTCTTTCTGGCATCAGATGGTATGGGTATGCAAGCTCGGAGGGCAAGGTGTGCCTCTTAAAGGTGAGTATCAATCCAGAGCCGAGCTTCCCAAGTGGGGTCCCAGAGCCACCTGCATCAGAACTACAGCCAACATTCTACCCCAGACCTCAAGATCCAATTCTTGTGAGGTCATTTTAAGCACATTAAACTTCTAAAACCATAAGATACTGGTCTTTTCCAGACTTCAATGTCAGTTTCTGGCATCACGGCCTTTTTTACCTGCCCTTGAGCCTATCAAAGTAGCAGTAGTCATTGGTAAAAACCCTCAAGGAGCTCCTTCCAGTAAGCCAGTGGAGTCTCTGGATTTTCCTTTTGTTAAGGAAGTTGGTATTTCTTAACAAGATGGGTATCAGGTGAAGGGGGCAAGGTGCTAGCATAAACACAAAAGAGAGGGAGGAGAATTAACTTTTCTGGGAAATATGAGAGAGCTTCCAGGAGACCTAAAGTCTTCAGGTCTTCAAAAGACCAGCTGGTCTCTCCACCAATGTTTAACAGCCCTTAGCATCCGTATTCTCCCAAAGTAAGACATTAGACTTTTGGCTTTAAGCCCCAAGACGCCAGGCAGCCTGTAAGTGAAACAGCTGGCTTAATCATGCTTCTTTTCTGGCACAATGACTCACTGCAACCACACCTCACCCCAAACATGAAGTGGCTGGTTTCTCCAGCACATTTGCCTCGGGTGATTGACTTAAAACAGCCATTAGCAGGGAATGGTCCTGTCTTCACCACACTGGCCTTTGTATTCACCTTTAACTAATGTCACATTGCCCTTTATTCTGCACTACTTCTTATCATTAAAGAAAAAAAAACCCAAGTTATCCTTATATTACTATCATTGTCAACTAGATCCCTCTCAAAGGACAGTCAAGCTTAATCGACCACATTAAATCTGCAGTGCTTTTGTGTCGCTGTTTCACTAGCTTTGACATCGCGCTAAAGTAGGACAGCATGTTCCAAACAGAAACTGAAACCAGAACAGAGGAGCTTTGCTGGTGTGGAGAGGGTGAGAAGCCTGGCACTTGGCCTCTGAAACTGTTCAAGAAGATATAGGCTAAAATGTACCTAGCAAACACATGAGGCTCAAAGCAGGGTATGAGCAGAGAAATGTTTTTAAAGAAGCCGGGGGCACCATTACTTAAGGACTCAACCTTTCTCGTCAGCTGCGCATGTTCTTCGTCCCTATCTCCCCGGCACTATACTAAAAGCGATGATGGCAAAGTTTTCTGAAATGTTTTCAAAAGGTGGCCCAAGCCAGGGTTCAAAAGTGACATGGTGAACTTTTAAAATTAAAATCTGTTGCCAGATTTAAAAAAATAAAATTTGAGGAAAAATAGAAAATCTGATTTAAAATAGGGGCATCTAGCTGGACAAAAAGAATATCATGGGCGGAGACCATAGTCCTTATTGTCCATAAGGCCCATATGGCCCATTTAAGGACCACAGCCCTTGTATGTGGTATAGAACATCCCTATATGTCCTATACCTAAAACATCCCTAATACAGTGCTGACACACAGTAGATGCTGGATAAGCCCGAATTTCTGAGTCTTTTCCCATTGGTTAAGGCCAGTGCAAACCCCAGCCCTGCTCTCCGGATGAACTGTGCACACCAGATTTACCAAGCACAGGCAAATCAGAACAAATAATTCTGTCAAAGCTTGACAAAAAGCCAAGATTTTGTGAGCCACCTGAAGTTTTTATCTCATACTGAAGTTTTCTAGATCAAGTACCTGATGAAATATATTTCTGCCAGCATTTTCTTTTATCTGGGCATCTGTTACTTTAATACAGCAGACATTATTTGAAACACAGAGGGAAAAAAGAGAGAGAGAGAGAGATGCTTTAGAATCTGTCTGATTTCTGTGTCCAGTTGATATTGCCAGCCAGCAAAGATCTGGCAGATCCTAAGGTGAGCTTCTCCAGTCCTGGTGTGTCAGTCTTACAGTGAATGAGCACCGGTCAGTGGGTCAAGAAGCTCCAAGCCTACCCCAGGTTCTGACACCTGGTCCTTGCGAGACCTTGGATGAACAACTCACTTCTTTGTGAGCCTGTATCTTCAACTGTAAAGTGAGAATTGCCCTAAATGATTTTTCAGACCGCTATAAAGGGACACCCTAAATCAAAATGTGAAAGCAAACAGTTGCAGAAAATGTGCTCTCATAGCACCCTTTAATATTCTTCTGGTAATCCCAACGACTATATTAGGTAAAAGAAAGAAATATGAGGTATGAATACGGGAAATGAGAAGGCAAAATGATCATTTACTTGTAAATTACGATTAGTATACCCAGGACATCCAAATGAAGTAACTGAAATAAATGTTTAAAAAGGGAAATCCATTAAAATGTCTATATCGAAACATTTAGAAGTCTATACAGTGGAAGAAAGGCTCCTATCTACATTATAAACAAAAGAACTAACAATAATATATTTTCAAGACCTTCTAAAAATAAACTTCTAAAAAATTTTCTGGCTTGGGGACCTCCCTAGTAGTTCACTGGTTAAGAACCCACCTTGCAATGCAAGGGACATGGGATCAATCCCTGGTGGGTGATCTAGGATCCCAAATGCCACAGAGCAACTAGGCTGGGGTGTGAAAACTAGCATTTGAGTGCCCTGACTTCTGAAGCCCACGCGCTCTAGAGCACGCACACCACAACTAGGAAATCCATGTGCCACAGCGAAAAATCCCGCATGCCACAGCAAAGATCGCTCAAGCTGCAACCAAGAGCTGACCGCCAAATTAAAAAATCTTTTCTGGTTAGAGAAAAAAAAAGACAAATGAAGAAACATCAGCCCCACGAAGATTAGTACTTAACATTTACCAGGCACCTCAGTTTCAGGCACTACATTAAGAATATTAATTCTCCCATTTGCTCACTGCAACTTAGATGATATTATTGTCCCAGTGTAGAGAAACTGAGGCCAACATCGAAAAGCAACTTGCCCGAGGTCACAGAGCCCAGACAATACTCCTCAGGGTCCCACCACACTGCCAGGGCAACACAGTAGAACAGAGAAGCCAGAAACAGATCCAATTACTTTATGGGAATTTGAACTTATGATTCAAGTCAGTGGAAAATAAAAGAGCTCTTGGCTAGCTGGATCCTTAATCAAAATAAATTCCAGGTAGATAAAAAGATTTAAACCGAAGAACAAGAGGAGAGGAGGAGGAGGAGGAAGAGAGGGGGGAAAAAAGAGGACCGAAGAGAGACGTGGGAGGGAAAAGCCGTAAAAGCACTAGGAGGAAACATGGGTAAAAAAAGATGTATGAACTTGGAATGCAGACAGCTTTACAAGCAAGATACAAAATTCAGGAGATATAAAAACTACTATACTTAAAAACAAACTACAAACTGTGACATATGAGAAAATTTCCTTACATTTCCAAGGAATTTCTAACACAGCAAGAAAAAGACCACAGCCCAAAAGCAAATTTAAAAGGTCAGTAAATATATGTCAACCTCATTCATAATAACGGAACTCAAATCAAAACCATGAAATAATATTTTCCATTTCCATCATCTTAGCAAGAGCTGAATGAGGAGATAACATCTGATGTCAATAAGGATGTAGGGAGATGGTAGGCAACTGGTTCACCTGTCAGGACTTTTAACACTCAGTTACTAAACCAGAAGTTCCAGGGCTAGAAATGAGTTTGTTCTATGAAAAAAACAGTACATACGGATGTTCACTGACTGAAACAGTATTTAGAATATCAATGAACTGAAAACCTAAAAATCCAACAGGAAGGCCTGGTTAAATAAATGTTAAGTTCATCCATAGAATTAAACGCTATAAATTTGTTCTTTTAAAAAATTTATACATACCAAAATGAAAAAATGTCTAAGATATACTCAATGAAAATGACAAGATGCAGAATAGTGTAGGAAAGTTAAAAGTCCATTTACATTTTTAAAAGCAGGAGAAAAAATACATATATACACACAGAAAAGTTCTGGGAAGCTACTCAAAAAACTAGTGAGTATCCTCTGAAGAGTCCAAATGGGAGGCAAAGAGAGATGAATTTTTTTTTACTATCTGAATTTTTCCCCCATGTACAACTTTCACGACTTTTAATAAATGAATTTGACAAAATATTATCTCAACACTGAACAATAAAGACACACACTTCAAGGCAGTTTTTTTCAAACATTTACTGAACACAAACACCATTTTTTCTTTTTACACAGCAATATTGTTAGTTTCAAATTAGCTGGACTATTAGGACTATCGATTACTACGAAATTAAAAATGATTCTACATGTCAAACTCAAATAGAAAATGTCATGCAATATATAAATCACTAACAGACCTCTGGAGCAGTCAGCAAGTTTACTATGTTTATTAAAGCCACGTAAATGGTTTGACAAAAGTGCACAATAGAATGACATCACTGGTTTGTTATAAATCACAGTGAATTACTAGAATACAACAACGTAATTCTTCTATGTGGAGGACTGCAGGATGAGGTGAGTGTTATAAGAGATAAGCTCTTTCACCATGTTAAGCCAGCCAGATTTTACTCCTCAGCTATGGACGTCTGGAAAGACTGGTTAGCAAAGCTAAGAGTTTTCTCCCTCATCTTTTCTTCTCTACCAATTACTAAGCAACAACAAAAAAGGCCATGCACAAATTCTACAACACCTGATAAAAAACAGATACAAAACTTTGTTCATCACTTGGCAAAGCTTGTATCTTCGCTCCTTCATTTTTTTGATTAGGCCACTCAACACGTGACTTACCCCTAAATGAAAAGCTGTTAAAAATTTAGTGAGTCTCACCCCTGCACACACATCAAGATACACTCCCCATAACCATCAAGTTAGTGTTCCTTCCCTACACATTAACACAAATGAACACACCACAAACCTAGGACTAGACATTTACTTTACAGTTTTAAAAATTAATATATCTATCGCCGCTATCCGTGTAGTATTTATTTCAGATCCCACATTTGGAGAAGTTACTGTACTACCCAGCCCATCTGAAGATTTGGGCAAATCTGCCAGGAATGTATGAGAAAGCCCGGCAATGTGCCATACACATTAGGAGCTCTCTACCTTCCAGAGAGGGTATCCAGAGCAGGGCTGTGCATTTTCAGAGCAGGAGTAAACACACAGCTTAAAATCTTATGGACTAATAACTTTTCATAGAGCAAAAGGCAGAGTTTTGTTTTAACCCATTTTAATGTTACGGTATAAACAGTGAGGAAAACGGAATAGTCATCTGTACATTGACACATCTGGCTAGCCTGAAAGGAATACTCAAGGTTTTTACAGAAAATCTACCTTAAAAGCAAGTCCTTTATACTTTTATCCATCTCTTCTCTAGTCCAATCACTGGCTGCTTCTAAAGCCAGCAAAGTAATCCAAGGTCCAGTATCTCACTCCTCACCCTGCCCCTTTCCCCCAGAAAGAACTGTTTCTGCTCGAATAACCCAAAGCAACCTTATTCCTAAAGTAGCTGCCTCAGCTGAGGTGGAGACTAGTGACAGGCTATTGTTCCCTTGGGATCTAATTTTCAAAAACACTTGCCAAATGCAGAATTGATATTTATGCAGCTGCTGACCCCAAATCACATTTTACTTCAAACAGTGCTGGCAGACCTGTTTCTCATAATTACCAAGTTACTAATCAACTATAAGTGTAATGAGATAAAATCCTTCCCAGAAACAAACAAGACCAAAGCTTGCTTTTTCATTGGCTGGTTGAAGTTCACACAGCAAAAAACCTTATGGACTGTGGCCTGTGAGAAAGCAACCCAGGGTAGACTGAAAACAATGTTGTTTCAGAGTTCTTAGGCCAAAAATTTCCCCTTTATCAGTCTAAGGATGGATTTGTTGCCCATTCCTTGAACTATACAGTTACCTAAATTCAAGAGGTCAATTTTACCAATGCTTAAGTGCAAAACCCACCCAGGTTTCACATGGTTTGCCCAGGCATTCATCCACCTGGGTCTCTAATTCAAATTTATATGACAATTATTAAGCAATAAATTTTGATTGAATTTGTAATTTATCAAGGAAGATTTATAATCTAAAACACAATTCTACCAATAATAAACACAAAATGACAAAAGTGGCTTAAAAAAACAGCAATAGCCCAGAGTTCTCAGAGAAGCTGAGATACAGAACTATCACCTTTCTTACCTATTTATTTCCCTTTAAAAAAAAAAAGAAACTTAAGTTTGGGAAGGGTTTGGCTAAACACATTTTAAAATAATTCTATCAAAAACAAATTAAAAAAAAAAAAACAGGCATGTAGATCACTTGTTTCAAGAATGGTTTTATACAGGTGTTTCACAATACACATTTGGATTTGTTGTACAAGACAGAATTAGATCCTTAGCAATATAGTGAACAACGTACTGCTAGAGTATAGTTTAAAAAAAAGTCTCAGTTACCATTAGCAAAACTCATAATCTATCCCACTGTCTTCAAATTCAACTTTGTCAGCATTTCAATCAGCAGTTTTACTCTCTCCAGCATTCGGTCCTCCCTTCTCAAAAACACTGAGTACCATTATATTTCGTTGTCTGAATATGTACAGATAATCATTATTCTCATTTAATAAGTATGTAATACCTAAAATAGTTCTCATCCTGGGTAGCCAAAGGGATGAAATGTTTTATAAAACATGCAACATTATCTGATATTTTAAGTTCTGATGTTTAAAAATCATATGCATTAATAATGGAACCAAGTAAATACCAAGTATCACAGCTATTCCTCAGACTGTCAAGTAAGCAGGCCTTGAAGTCTGAAAAATACAGGGTCTGCTCGGAGCTGCGAAAAAGGTGTGATTCACCCACCCGGAGGAAAAGCATTTTCTCTTTCAGGCCATGAGAGTTGCCAAGAGCAAGGTACACTAGTTCCTTGATTCACACCAGGAAGATCAAGGCCAGTAATTTTCAAATTAGGGATCAAATACCTCCCTTTAGACCATCCTAAAAACCTTTCTTGTAAAAATCCCAGGTTAGGAAAACAGAAGTAGATTACTATGGCAGAATTCACCATCAAAACATTCCTAACTGAAGCAAGAAGACACGCAAAGTATAACTACAGCAACAGTAAAAGTACCCTGCATTCTTGGGGGAACAGGTTTTTAATGTCCCCCATCCATTCCCTCCCATCCTTCAGAGTATTTCATTTCATGGGGTATCTCTTATTTTATTTAAGGCCCTAGGTGCTGATTTTGGCTTGGTCACTCTCTCTTTTATACTGATCCAGCTGCAACCTTTTTCTTAGACTTCACAAAGCAATATCTATACAAAAAATGTTAACTGAAATCTTGTTGTTGAATTTTATATTTGATGTTGCTACACCATTATAATGCTTTTCATTAAAGAAAAAAAGCTGCAGGTCTTCACTTACAGTACCATGCACTATGAGTAGCTAAGGCATTCATTTGGCACTAGAGGAAAAAATACAGATATAGCTAATTTTACCTACCATTTTTAACATTGAAAGAAATAGGTATGTACCCTTGAATTTCTGTGATGCTTAAAGATAATCACAGAATATTCTTTTAGTCTGACAGTCAAAATGTTGCCATTAAAACAAAACCAAAACCATAAAGACTTCTGTAAAACCTGTCGGAATAAGTGACATTTTCTGGTTCCAAAATTTGCTGCCCTCAGACAGAAATAACTTTCAAAATGGCAATGAGAATTATTTTCATCATCAAAAACATTGACTCGATACCACTCTAGTGATTTTTCTACTTCTTATCACAGACTAAATGAAGAAAGTGAAAAAAATATCCCAGTTCCTTTTCACCTGTCATAAAAACCTTAGGGAGGCACAAATAATGCCCTCTGGAAAAGCAGTTTTCAATTTGAAAAGATACCACACAATAAGAGAGGGAGAACGGGACAAAAACAGAATGTATAACTGTAATGTGACAACTTGTTTCATAGGAGGAAATACAGCAATCGTAATTTTTACATGTCTGTGAGCTGAGTCAAATGTTGACTGCTGGAATTTGGGTTAATCACATCAAAACAGAGATGTCTATGCATTTTAGAATCCAAGCCCAAAGGCAAATAGTCCATTAATATTCTCTGAAAAGTTGCTTAAGATTACTATTTTGTATGTATCACCGAGCATAATTCAACAATTTCAATAGATTTAACTTTATGAATTTTTAACTATTATTAAGTTAGCACACTTTTCAGATTAATCTGCAGCTATACTTTAAAAAAACCCTCCCGATGTCATAACGTGTTGTATCATTTCACATAAATAATGGAAGAGTGGAAACCACCTGTCGCAGTTTGGCACGTGCAGAACATCTGGATATTCCATTACTTTTAATGCTTCTTTTAGTTGTCTTCCTTCATGAAATCCTCAAAACTGCTGCAAAGGGTAACATGCTGACACAGGCTTAACAGAAATGCTTTTCTAGGCAATTTTGGTAAAACATTTATCAACTTTAAATCATAAATGTCCCTTGTTACATAAACAAAATATTTTATATTCCTTAAAAAAAAAGAAAAAAAATAGCTAAGTGACCAATATCCAAACACCTTAGGATTATAGTTACACCTAAACAATGTGGCTTTGTTTAAAGTGTATTTGAAATCAATAACCACATGAGGCAAGAAGACCAAATACAAAACTAAGGAAGGATAAGTAGGGAGGAAAGGTAGTGGAAAGAAAAGTAGAATTTATGAACACATAATTCTATTGTCTGTGATTAAAGTCCTTTACTTTTTAGCACCACATTAAACGATTTTACATATCCAGTCACTTAATGAAATCCAACAAACTCTTCAAGAGTTCTGGGGATCTGGTCTTGGTAGTTAATGTCATTAGCCCGAACTGCCCGGGCAGCCAGGCACTTGAGACTCATCTTCATTTGAGTTTTAAGTAGTATTTCTGATACCCCAGTTGTACTTTTGTCTAGCGGAGTTTTATTCTGTTTATTTGTCATGTCAGTGTGAGCGCCAGCTTCAACTAGACTAATGATGATAGAGTGCAAGGTCAAAAAATCACTGATGGGCCTGTTGTACTGAACGATAATGTGAAGGGCGCTGTTCCCTTCATTGTCCACAGCATTCACCTCAGCACCACAGTCCAGCAGGAGCTTTGTGACAAGCGCGTTTGGAAAGCTGCAAACGTCATTGGTGTGGAAGTCATCAACCGGGGTATTTGAGTTGACAGCTAGATGCAGCAGGGTGAAACCTTCACGAGTTCTGGGATCCAGGTGAATCAGGTTGTAGATCTGCTTGTTAATTTTGCACTGATCTTCTTCACTGCACTGTGTTTTGGTGGAGATGCACACTAAATACAGAAAGGTATAGAGGTTACATTCATAATTGTCCATAGCACTGTGGACATCAGCATCTGGAATATTTTTTACTCTGTTCATACTCTGTTCTATTTCCAAAACACTGCATCTCAAAACACATTCTATGTCTGGGGCCTTCACAGTTTCATTTAAATGTATCATCTGTGAAAAAACTTGGGCAAATCGAAGAAGATCCTTATGGGTATTTCTGTTGCCTTTCTGTCTGAGGTGCAGGGCATGAAGCCACAACTTGATACACTGTTCGAATTCCATGTTATCTGCATAAACAGCTCCCCTGTAAATGATGGGATGGGAAACATCAATGTTGTCGGCACCTAAAATCCGTTCCCGAACTATAAGGCCTTCCATATGAAGAGCATCTCTGTCTTGCCGAATGGATTCCAGTTCCTGAGGATTTCTACATTCAGTTCTATTCCCATAAGCATGGATTGGTGGGAGAACCTCTTTCTCAAGAATGTTATCACCATCTTGAAACCTCTCCAACATAGCTAAATATAAATAGTGATATGTCTTCATGATGTCGTAGTTCTCGCGATCATTTGCAAAGGAGGCACCCAAGAGCTCCAAAGCTTCAATCCGACTTCTCCGGTCACAATCAGCATGAGAGAGCAATAGTTCGACAACATCAGCTTTACAGCTTTCAGCAGCTACTTTTAATGGCGTCATCCCATGGCCGTTCACCACTATAGCAGCACGCCATTTTATCAGCTCCTTCACGATATCTATGTGCCCAGCTTCAGCTGCAAAATGCAATGCTGTGGCTCCACAATGTGCTTTAGCGTTCGGATCAGCACGCTGTTCTAAAAGATACCTGACCACGTCAGTGTGTCCCTTATAGGCCGCAATCATTAGGCAAGTGTTGTCATACTTGTTGGCAATGCTGATGTTGGCATTATTTTCAACCAAGTATTTCACAATGTCCAATCTGCCGTCAAAGCATGCTGCCCGCAGCGGGGTTGAGTTAGTTACTGTGGTGTGGTTCACGTTGGCTCCATGACTGACTAGAAGCTTAACAACTTCAAAATGTCCCGCTCCTGCTGCACACCAAAGAGCAGTTGCACCATCAATGACATACCTGTTCATGAAAAGAACAAACCGTTAGAAAACGGGGGTCACCTGCCCTAACATAAATTTAAAGGATGTAATCATTTACACTGACCCCATACCTCAGTCTACAGAGCATTCGTTAAACATTAGTTTTGGTGAAAACAAAATCAGGTAATTTAAGTAAAGCACTCAGCATAGTACTTGTACCTAGTATGAGCTCAATAAATGTGAGGGATTATTAGTATTTCCACAGTATAAAAACTTAAAGAAAAAATAAAGAGTCACCGATTTCCTACTAGCAGAAGTACATAAATTTCAGAAAACAGAGGAAATGTACGAAGTTTTGTAATTTCTTTACCACCAAGCTGATTCCCTGGCTCTTAGAGGTGCACAGAACGTTCCTCCCTCCCAGCACCCTCAGGTACCACAGTTTCTCTCAGTATATCAGTAAGAAAGCCATCACAATCTCTGTATTAATGTTGTTAGACACTGCGTCAAGAAGAAAAGTATTTGAGCAGACAATTTTACCTAGGATTATCTAAACTAGTAAGTATGTACATACTCTACTAAAGCAATGAAAATGAAATAATTACTGCTCCTTACATCATGAATGATACAACACAGGTCAAATTATATATCCTATGAAGTAAAAAAAGTACAATCCACTTGGTAAAAAAAATACCATAGTCCAACCCCAACTATCAATTCTATCTATCACTTCTGCTGAAAATAAAAACCACACTTTATAAACATCCAAGCAATTACTTCTTTAGTTTCAAATAATAAAGCAAAATTTCTCTAAGTAAAAGCATTCTCAGTAACAGCTACCTATATGGTTATCTATGGGGGAGAGTGTAGGATTGATTCGGAAGGGGCTTAAAGCTACTAGCAATGTCCTATATTTTGAACTGGGTAGTGGCTACATGGGTAGATATTTAGGGGGAAAAATTCATCAAATTGCATAAGAAAGATCTGTACATTTTACTGTACGGAAAACAGTCCTCAAAATAAATGTGAATACTTCTGAAGTTTCTTTTTAAAATTTCATTTTTAAAATGTCATTTAATTGTTAATTAATTTTTTAAACTAAAGAATGAATCAAGAGGGGGTTCCCTGGTCATCTAGGGGTAAAGAATCCACCTTGCAATGCAGGGGACACCAGTTAGATCCCACAAGGGATCCAGGAAGATTCCACAAGCTGCAGAGCAACAAAGCCCATGCACCACAACCACTGAGCCTATGCTCTAGAGCCCAAGAGTCGAGACTACTGAGCCCCAGACCACAGAGACTGAAGCCCAAGCCCGGAAAGCCTACCTAGAGCCCACACGCCCCAACGAGAGAAGCCGCCGCAATGAGAGACCCACAACCAGAGAAAGCCCACCACAGCCACGAAGACCCGCCAGCGCCAAAAGAATAAAAATACACAGACAAATCTTAAAAGAGAATGAATCGAGACAAGACATACATCAGTTGAAATGTTTCAGTGGTTGCCAACTGTAGCTTTTGCAGACAATTTAGTTTAATTAAAATTCACTTATTACATCTTTGTCATGATTATAATCACAAAATTCAAAAATGTTTTCTTAAAAAAAGTTTTCTTTCAGTCAAAAAAAAAAATACAATTTACAAAAGCACCAGAAAATACCAATGTCTAATAGTAAATCTAATAAAAAATGTACAAGACCTCTACTCTATACTGAAAACTATAAAACATTCCTAAGATAAATCAAAGACTTGAAGAAATGGAGAAATAGTCCATGTTTATTGTTTTGGAGATTCAAGAATGTTAAGATGTCAATTCTCTGCCAAAATAATCTACAGATTCAATGCAATCCAAATCAAAATCCCAGTAGGCATATGTGTGTGTGCATGCATCCACATGTGTGTAGAAATTGAAAAGCCAATTCTAAAATGTATAGAGAAATACAAAGGAAGGACCCAGAACAACCAAGATAATCTTGAAAGAAAAATAAAGTTGGAGGACAAAATACAGTAAAATGGTGTGTCACTGGCACAAGGACAGATAAATACTAATCAAAAGAAAACAACCAAAAACCCCACCTAAGGAATAGATTCACATATACAGGAATACAGATTAATGACAAAAGGTCCACTGAAATTCAGGTATAAAGTATGGTCTTTTTAATAAATAGTGAAGAAGCAGCCACTAGACATCTGTTTGGAAAAGAATTAACCTCGACCCTACTCACAAAAATTTCGAAGTGGCAAAGACCTATAATATGCGAAACAAAACAATAAAAGCTTCTAAAAAAAAGACTATCTTTATGACCTTGGGGTTGATGATTTCTTAAATATAATGCAAAAAAACCGTAAGAGAAAAAAAACTGATGACTTCAAAAAATTAAAAAAATTTTTTCAAGAAAGTGACCAGCAATCCACTCACTGGAGACACCTACAATCGATCACCTGAAGAAAGCAAACAAACTCCTTTTTTTTTTTTCCTAATGTGAAAAGACTGAACAAGTATACTTCAAAAGTATATATTCAAACAGCCAATAAACATAAGAAAAGATGTTCAAGATAATTACTCAGCAAGGAAATGCAAATTAAAACCAGGAGTTACCAACACACACTCACTAGAACCAATGAAATTAATAATACAGACATGACAATACTAAGTATTGGCCAGAATGTGAAGTAACTGAAACCCCTCCTGTTGATGGAAATTTTTAGTGGGAATATAATCTGGTTCAACCACTTTGGTGGTTGACTGCTTGAGAAAGTATTAAACATACACCAACACTATGAGCCAACAGTCCCACCCCTTGGTCTATACTTAAGAGAAATGAACGCAAATTCCACCAGAAGACATATACAAACATGTTCATACCAACGTAATTTATAATAGTCAAATACTAAAAAATAACCAAAATATCTGTCAACAGGATAAACTGCCATACATTCATATAATGTAATATTATAAGATATTTTAAAAAAAATACTTATATATGCAACTCAGTAGGTGACTCTCATATTGTGTTAAACAAAAAGAAGCCAGACAGAAAAAAAAGAGTACACTGTATGATTCCATTTATAGGAAGTTCAAGTATAGGCAGAACTAATCTATAGAGATAAAAGTCAGAATAATCATTGCTTCTGGGAGGGGAAGGGAGAGGAAATGACTGAGAAAGGGCACAAGGGAAACTTTTAAAAGTGACATCAATGTTCTGCCTATTGATCTAGAAAGTGATTACATGGATGTAAGCAAATTAAAATTGTATAACATGTATACACTTAAGATTTATGCACCTTACTTGATATTATACCTTAACTAAAAACAGATATAATTTAAAAACAAGAGAGACACAAGTCAATTTAAAGAAGACGTTTAAACAGAGTTAATAATTTCAATTTTTCAAGCACTGTACTAAGCAATAGAGCACATTTAATTCTCATAATAACCTTCTCCCAATAATCCTATAAGGTAGATAACCATTATTAAGCCCATTTTAAAGACATATAACTAAAAGGCTTATGTGAGATTAAAAATACAAAAATCTTTGGAAACTATATAATGCATCAAATGTAAGGAAACATAGTACATGTCATTGTTCAAACATGTTTCCATTTTAAAAGCTTTTTTCCCCCAATCTGCTTATTAATGTAATCTACCCAAAAAATTGATACATAGTTAAAAGTCACATTTACACAGTTACAAAAGTTTCCTTGCATTCCTTAAATATAAAAAATTGTTACATGCCAGGAATATGAACCTAAACTAAATAAAACTCAAGAATTGTTGTACTAAAGTAAGCATTCACATATATTATCTTTAACTTTTGCAATAACCATATAAGATAAATAGGACCCCCATTTTAAAATGGAAAAAAAAGACAAAAAGTGATTAAAATTTTTTTCCATGCCTCAAATTCCCCACTACTAATGACCTAGCAGCATTAGCAGCAGCAGTGACCTAAGGGAGAAGAAAATGGCAACCCACTCCAGTACTCTTTCCTGGAAAATTCCATGGATGGAGGAGCCTGGTAGGCTACCATCCATGGGGTTGCAAAGAGTCGGACACAACTGAGCGACTTCACTTTCTTTCTTCCTATAGTTTCTTTTGGAGAAGGAAATGGCAACCCACTCCAATGTTCTTGCCTGGAGAATCCCATGAACGGAGGGGCCTAGTGGGCTGCAGTCTATAGGGTTGCAAAGCGTCAAATACGACTAAGCAACTCACACACATACATACACACAATGACAGAGGATTAAAAGTTAAATTACAAGTATATACTTCACTTGGGCTTCCCAGGTGGTTCAGTGGTAAAGAATCTGCCTGCAATGCAGGAGACGCAGTTTCCGTGCTTGGGTCAGGAAGATCCCCTGGAGAAGGAAATGGCAACCCACTCCGGTATTCTTGCCTGGGAAATCCCATGGACAGAGGAGCCTGGTGGGCCACAGCCCATGGATTCGAAAGAGAGTTGGACATGACTTAGCAACTAAACAACAATGTCACTTGGTTTTTATAATCATTTAATACTTTTTCCAATGTAATCTAATAATTTCAGTGATATGACAGAAGCCTAGAAAAAGTTTCAATTATCTATTTTTATTGAGGCAATGAAAATTTTAAAATACTTAATGACAAAAATATTCGCTGCAGAATGTCCTTCAGGAACATTACCCTTAGTAATTTTTAAATTTCTACACCTTAATCAGCATTAAACAGATTAAAGGGACTAATAATCCTAACACTTATGACATTTTTTTTCCATAAAATACAGCTAAAGTTATAGCTGTATACTGCCTCAAAACAAAATACCAAAAATATTTACTTTCTATCAATATTTCTAGAAAGTAAAAATATAATCAAATAAATGCAATATTTACTTAATGAGTATGGGAGAAACACTATAAAACACTGATCTTTCTGGTCTAAAATTGCAAATTTTAGGGGGTCCCTCGTAGCCCAGTCGGTAAAGAATCTGCCTGCAATGCAGGAGACCCGGGTTCGATTCCTGGGTGGGGATGATCCCCTGGAGAAGGAAATGGCAACCCACTCCAGTATTCTTGCCTGGAGAATCCCATGGAGGGAGGAGCCTGGCAGGCTATGGTCTATGGGGTCGCAGTAGTCAAACACGACTGAGTGACTAAGCACACACATGTATTTCATCTGAAAAATCAAGAAACTTTAATCTAGCATTAGCCTTTTAAAATCAAATGTATAAAAATAGCGTTTCTGATCACAAACCTAAACTCATCTATTGTCTGGTTCAAGCATTTGAAATGAAAATAAAAATTCATTCAGTGTAAATGATCAACACTTTAACCAAAGTCCTAAAATCATTTATTAGATCATATGTACTTCCTTGAAATATACACTGGAAATGACTTTCTAAATGAAGTCAAGTGACACTGTGCCCCTATGCCTTTCCTCTACCTGGACATTTAAGGATTTGTACTAGCACTGACTTTAAAAGAGCACTCGACAAAATTCCCAGAGGTCCTGTTCTCCTTCCTATCCATGTCAGCAAACTTCTTCTAGGACAAGAGTTCCCCACAAACTCTGGCACTGCTCAGTCAGGGCCCCAGAACGCAAACCAGCACAATATTCCAAGATCACGTGACACCTCTCCTTTGTTCTGGTCCATTTCTGTAACATTCTTAACAACTTCCCATTCTACAACTAAAGATTCTTCTTTCATTACTATTCATGTAACGTTTCTTCTTATCCCCTCATCTACGTCAACTTTAATCTTAACAGAGTAAGCCATAAGTAAATAATCTCAAATGTTACTCCTAAAAATTAGTACAAGGACTCAAATATCAGGCTTAACCTAGGTGGGTGACTCCTTCCCCCTTGAGGCTCTATTATGAATTCACTTTAGTTTTCCAAGGTTTTATAGATGTTTTTAAGCAGAATATAGACTTTTTAAAAGAAGTTATTGTAATATCTGTGTATGTCTCTCTCACATACACACAAAGGATTGTATTAAACCCATTATCATACAGATGCTGTTGCTTAAGATGAAGCTAAGAAGTGAGGTTTGTTTTTTTTTAATATTAGGCAAACAACAGGATAGGTGATGAACAGTCTGGCAAAAAATTGTGAAGATGATACATAAATTACTAAAAATTAGGAAACACTAAGCTAAAGCCCACAGAGAACCTGTCTGTCCCTATCTGGCCATGGGTCTCAAGTGAAGGGTTGGCTAAGTACCTCTCAAAAACCAGTCCCTGAGGGGTGAGTGAGCTTCATATTAACACCTCATTCAGACTAACATTTTCACAATGTCTGGAATGAGTATAAAGTGAAATCATGACATTGCAAATAACACTTTTTTCCTCTACTTCTGAAATGCCTAAATGACTGGAATAAACTGCAAAACAATCTCAGAATGGTGTGAGTGGGCAGAAAGGTGGCCATTAATTTCAGTTCTTCTCTTTTTGTTAATTAATTTGTAAGCTCCTCAAAAGTAGAAACGTTGTATTTTTTTCTGTATCTTCCACAGTATGTGTGGGGCACAGTGCCAGGCCCATCACAGTCATTTAGTAAGTTTTAAAAAAACTAAACTACTTTGACAGAGCAGCTAATGAATCCATAATTGTAATAATACATAAACAAAAAAAGAGAGATTGAAGAAGGCTCAGACAAAATGTCGATGACAGAAATGTTTGCAATTCCAGTCTCACCAGTCTCTTGATATTTTACATGACAATCACCAAAATCTGGCCTCCACCTCACTCCAGTCTCCTACAATCTCTTTCTTACTTTCCCAGGCCTGAACCCCTCCCTGCAGCAGCACTGAAACACTTGTCATTGCAAATGCACCATGTTGCTGCTCCTCTTCTTCACTTTCTACTTTCTATCCTTTAAGACTGAGCTCAAACATCACCTCAGCTGTGAAAACTTCCCTGCTTCTCCAGGCAAAGCTGAGCACTTCCTCTTCCTGCATTCCTTCAGTAGTCCAAAAGATTCCTGTAACCCTAAATGGCATGGCATCTATTACTCATTTTCGCCAATCTTTCCCCTCCCCACTGCACCTTAATCCCTCCCACCCAGGGCCACCTGACTGTCTTCCTGGGAACCGTACGTTACTCATCTCTGCATAACCAATCCCTACTATAGAGCCTGGCACACAGTAGGTGTTCAAAATATGTTTGCTTACTGAACTTAATTTCACTGGTCAGTGCAAAATACGGGGCAAGATAAGTCACTATGAAAGCTCAACGCTACATTCCTTATCATTTCAGGTTCTCTTAACTGCCACCTCAAAATACCTCTCTCTTTGACAGTTAAGAAAGATAAGCAAAGTTTTTTCAAATGCTTTAGAAGAAACTATTTTTTCTTGCCACTATTCTCTCTTCATCAGAACAGGCCTCAGCCATCTCCTTAGCAGCAGTGGATCCAGCAGCTGTTACTGCAGAGATTCACAGCTCAGTGGATGCTTGTGCTTATACAACTGGAATGGTGCTCAAAGTTCAGAGGTCATTCTACTTGGCTCCTCCTCTGTGTACAGGAAAGGCTGTGGGAATGCAGAGAGTTACAAAAAGGACACAGAAGCCAGTAAAGGAAAACAAACAAGAATCAGGTTGCCATCTTTGGTTAATATGATAAAGACCAACTCCTTAATGTCTAGAGAGGTGGTACTAGACATTAACCACCACTCATGGGCTATCATTTCAGTAAAATGTAATACTCTGAAATATTTCCCTCTCATCTGAGACAGAAGAAAAAGCTCTTGTTTCAACTTAAAAAAAAGATCAATCAAAATTCAACAATGCCCTAGTCAACTCGAAGAATTGTTTTCTTCAATCAGGTTTTATCCAAGCAGTATTCAATTATCAAAACTAAAGATACGTATCTTTACGCTTGGATCACATCTATCTCAAAAGAAGAAAACGCTAGAAGAGCTTACCTACTGGCACAAGTCAACAAAAACAAATGCAATCAATGAAGCAAAATCTTCATAAAGTTGTAATCTGTAAAACAGGTTATAACCATCCACACAGAAAAGATAATGTCAAACCTGACAATTCTGCATTCAACAATATGACACCTCAAAATATGTACAATTCAACCTAAATGGCAAATTATAACTATGACAATATGCATTTTTGAACTCCCCACGTGGAATAACAGTAAATTATCAAGCTTCCCCAGAAGATGATGGGATAACAGTAATTTTAAATGGCATCATCTTCTCCCACACCAGGTCCTATGCCATTTTCGCAGCCAACATATCTCTTTCCCAGCAATGTGTAAGTCAGAATCATGTCTGGGGATGACTGGCTGCGTGACAATCCCGCAAGAGGCTGAAGCTGCTGCTGGTTCTAGGGGCTTATTTTGACATTAAGGTCCCATAACCCACTAAAGGCTTTATCAGACACTCGAAGAGCTAAAAATTGGGCGGTCAAATAATTCATCAATCAGAGGTTCCCAATGTTAATTGCTGACCTTGTTAATTTCTGATCTCGGTTACAAGTCCAGTCCTGACAGAGGGAAAACCTGAAACGCCACTACGTCCTCCATACTGCGTGTTCATACACTATCTAGCAAAGCATTGGTTTTTGCCTGCGTGCTCAGTAGTATCCGACTATTTGCGATCCCATTCACTGGAGCCCGCCAGGCTCCTCTGTCCATGGGATTTCCCAAGCAAGAATTCTGGAGAATACATATTAGATATTAAGATAGAGGGTGTGGCTATTTACCTATAGAGGGAATAAGGCGATAAGGATGGGCAGCAAAACATGGAATGGAGTATCCGCCCTAGAAGATGAAGTGGTTTTTAATGCGGCAGGTCAGGAGATACAAAAATGGGAGAAGTGATACCTCCATGAAGTGAAAGAGCGGGATGGGAAGATCCATGAGGCGACAGGTTCGCACGCGTTAGAGAGGAGGCAGGAGCTGGGATGTACCTACCCGTCGAAGCGGACGGTGCCAGTCTGCTGAGTCTGCACCCGGTAATGTTCTAACAGCAAGCGCACCACCTTAGCGTGCCCATTGCGAGCTGCGATGATGAGGGGCGTGGAGCGCTGCCCTCCCTGCTGGCTGACATAGCCAAGCAAATAGCGGATGTCGCTTTCAGACCGGTTGAGAAGCAAGGCGGCCAGAGTCAGAACCTTGCCCTCGCTGGCCGCCTTGTATACATAGCCAGCCAGGCCCTCCATGGCCGCCGCCAACTCCAACACCCGTTTGGTCGCCACTGCTGCTGCTGCCTTGCGCCCCCGGAGGCCGCGTTCGCCAGCGCTTGAAAACTGGGCCCTCACAGCCCATTCAACAGGGCGCCGGCGCCGCCGCCGCCGCNGGCCTCATCTTAGTTGCAGAGCTATTGCTGGGGGGTTTGGGCCACTGCTCAAATTTTCTCTTCCACTCTACAGCACAACTTTACCTATTTTCAGATCTCTATATTTTTTTTTTTCCCATATTAGACAAAAACAACATTGGAAATCAGAGCTGAAGATAGGGTTCTACTAGTAAAGTCTCTGAAGTGGCTGGTGGAAAAGAAAAAGCAGCTGGTTGCTCTCATTCTGAGGCTTCAAGATTGGAAAAAATTCCAGTTCTTGACAGGCTGACCCAGGCTTTTTGGCCTCTGGGCCAAATGGGGAGTGTGGGACCTGGGGTCTCCCTTCCAACTGATTTCATTCCCAGGCTCTGTATAGAAATACCAGACTCCTCCTATTCGCACCCTCTCTCTGTCTCCCTCCCTTCTTCCCTCTCTGTGTAGCCCTTTCCCCTGCATCATTCTTTTCAAACTCAACTTTTGGAAGGTGATTTAGAGGCAAGGCCATTCTTCCCTTTGGTTTCATTTTCTGAAGGAGACATGATTCATCCAACTATTTATTCATTGCTGAATCAGAAACTTTCTTCTTCCTCCTCTTGCCTTTTTGAAATGAAGTAGGGTTCTTCCTTGGAGAAGGAAATGGCAACCCACTCCAGTGTTCTTGCCTGGAGAATCCCAGGGACGGGGGAGCCTGGTGGACTGCCGTCTATGGGGTCGCACACTCGGACATGACTGAAGCGACTTAGTAGCAGCAGCAGCAACAGGGTTCTTCCTGGTGCTAACACCTCACTTTGGGGGTATAACTGGATGAGTGCTTGGAGGGGTGACTAAACCGAGAGTCATGAGAAGGGCTCAGAACTTGCACTTTGGGGCCTCCACCCCAAGATGGGAATATCCTTCTGCTCCAGCAGCCCAAGGTCAGGAGCCTTCTTTGTTTATCACCATTGCCTAGTATAAAGTTCTGGGCTCCCTGGGTTGCCCAATAGCCATTAACTGACTGGAGACTATTTGGTTGCCTATATTTACCTAGGCTTGGAGGATGATGTTTCTGTGGTCAGGCTGTGCAAATTGGAGAGAAGATGTATAAACACAACAAGGCTGTTTTTCCAAAGGCCAGTGCCCAGAAATAGCTCCTTGTTTTTCTGACCTATTCCCTTCCACTTTGACAGAAAACCACTGAGCAAATGATCATTAATAAAATATAACTGAAAATAGTTGTATCCAGATGGGAGATTGATTTGCTGATGACAGCAAATTGCAGCCTTCTACCTGGACAAAAGATAGGACCAACCTCCAGCGCTTTGCTTTCTGGGGATTGGAGGTGACCTGTGAGCAGAATTAGCTGTACTTTCCATAGGAACATTCATTTCTCCAAGCCAGGTTGGCCCAGCCTACAACTCCAAGTCAGTGGTGTTTCTCAGATTTTGTTTAAAGCACATTTAAAATGTCGTTTTTCAAGCACCAGTAAAGATACTGGTTTTAGTCCTATAAGTCTCCCACATACTCTAATGGAAGAGGATAACTTGGGTATTGAATAGATCTGGGTTGGACTGTCTTCTCTGCACATTAGCCATGGCCTTGGGCAAGTTTCTTCACAGGTACAGTGGAGGTAATACTTTCTTTGTAGGGCTAGTGTGATGCTGATAAGCAAGCTCCTTCACCCATCCTTATCCTGTGAAGTAGCGCCCATCAGTACACGTTTCTCTTCTCCCTAGCTCCCACCCTGGTCATAATTCTGTTGTGCCATTAACTTGTTCGAGAAAGGACTTTTGGGACTTCCCTGGAAGTCCAGTGGTTTAGACACTGTACTCCCATGACAGCAGGGGGCACAGGTTCCATTCCTGGTCAGGGAGCTAAGATCCTGCATGCTGTGTGGCATGGCCAAAAAAAGAAAAAGAAAGGAATTTCCAGCCCATATGCATTTTTCCTACAGGCATGTGTCTGTGTCTGGACACATGGAGAGCCCATATGCAAGGGGCTAGGGAGAAGGAAATGGCAACCCACTCCAGTGTTCTTGCCTGGAGAATCCCAGGGACAGGGAAGCCTGGTGGGTTGCCGTCTCTGGGGTCGCACAGAGTCGGACACGACTGAATCAACTTAGCAGCAGCAGCAGCAGCAGCAGGGAGAGTAATTGACAGGTTGGAAAGTCCAACAGAACCACCAAAGAAAGATGTCAGAAATCAATGACAAGCAAGAAACCACTGATGACCAGTCTCTATTAGCCCATTTTCAGAGGAAAATGTTGACCCACTGGCCTTTGTCTCCTTGTCCTCTCTCTCCCAGCCTTCCCTGAAAAGCAGATACAATAATTGTCAAAGACCTAATGTGGAGGAGAGAGGGCAGCTGGTCTGTGTCATTTCCCAACCCAGTTCACCCCTGCTGGTGTAAGTTTACCAGGAATGTAGACTGAAATAGGGCTTCCCTGGCAGCTCAGACGATAAAGAAGATAAAGAAACTGCCTGCAATGTGAGAGACCCCGGTTCAATCCCTGGGTAAGGAATATTCCCTGGAAAAGGCAATGGCAACCCACTCTAGTATTCTGCCTAGAAAATTCCATTGGCAGAGTGAGCTTGGCAGGCTACAGTCCGTGGGGTTGCAAAGAGTAAGACAGGACTGAGAGACTTTACACTACTGCTACAGACTGAAATAGACACAAGTCTTCTTTCTTCTAACCTCATCCCTCCCTGAACAGTGGTACCTCCCAGTCAGGTACCTTGGGATTGTAATAACAGAAATAACAATGGTGAGCTCATGCTGCGTGCTTACTGTGTGCCAGGTATCACAGTAAATACCGTGTGCAGATTAGCATGTTAAAGTTGTGCAAGCCTCTGAGGGCCAGGCCACTGTTATCCTCATTCTTCAGGTGAAGCAACTGAGACTGCGATATTGTGTAACTTGCTCTTGGCCTCGTAACTAGAGTGTGGTAGAATGTCAGGATTTGGATGCCAGCTGTTTGATCCCCACCTGCTGACCCTGCTACCAGCCTTCTGTTCCCTCTTTATCCCCACTCTGAGTGGCTCTCATCCCGCCTGTTCTCTGCAGCTAGGATCTCAGCTAGAGGTCCCCAAGGCTCTCTATGGTCCTGATCACTTTGCCTGAGCCTAGGTGCCAATGAGTTAATCTGATCATCCATTCGTTGCTAATGGGGGAATGCTAGCAGAAACTCTTCCCCACCTGGCCACCCCCCATACACCCTGGACATTCCTCACTCCTGCCAAGAACACAGGTCCATTTCCAAAGCAAGTGCTGTCTCATCCTAGAGATCATCTTTGTTTGTCCTGAGCTCTGTACCACTTTATACCTTTCCTGGGACCCTTATCTCTTTCCAATCTGCCTAACCCAGCTCCCACTTCCTAAGCTTCTTAACCATTTTCTATAGCCCAGGTGACAAGAGAGCATGCAGTTTAGCATCCAAGGTCCACCACCTGCTAGACAAGTTACTTACTGACTTCTTCACTCCATTTTCTTATTGTGAAATGGGAGAATAATAATGCTTGTTTCTCATTGTTGTGAGGGTTGAATGAATTAAACACACAGAGACACATGGAAAAACACACACACCAACACACATACACACACAGCAAGTAACTCATTAAGTGTTGGCTATTGTTATTGTTATTTCATTGAATCCCCAAACCCTGTGGGAAAAAAATCAAAGCAAATCAGTTCTTGTCACCAGTTTAACTCAGCTCTCTAAGCTCTCTGCTAGCTCTGTCAAGCTCTGATTCTACCGTAAATCACAGTTATTTATGGACACGACTTAGTTCTATGATGTAGCTACCCTGAAGGCCCAGCCCTTATCAGAGGGCCTTGTATATAGGAGGCTGTCCCGTCAGGTTGGGAGTTAGCATGTAACAATAGTCCCTACCTCATGCAGGCTGTGGGAGGAACTAATGAGAAATTTCTGTAATACACTCTTTAGTATAGTGCCTGGCACTAAGTAAGCTCCTAATAAACCAGTCACTATTGTTCCATCTTACAGTGAGGCTCCCAAACATGTTCCTAGACTCTGCAACCATACTGTCTGTGTTCAACTTAGTGCTAATTCTATTAGACTCTAAGTTAATTAACTGCCTGGGCCTCAGTTTCCTCATCTGTAAGATGGACATGATAACAGCATGTACCTAAATGAGGTTGTTCCACAGATCAAATGAATTAATATAATAAACACACTTAGATGTGTGCCTGTCACATGTTGGTATATGTAAGAGCTTTTTGTCACCATTTATAGATGGGGAGACCCAGGCTCAGAGACATCAAGCAGAAGTGGAGCTGGGATCCAAATCTAACAGGCTGTCTGAGACCAGAGCCTCACTCTTACTATTAGGATATGTTGCTGCCCCAGATGATCCATGTATAGTTTAACAGGAGCCTTCTCCTGTGGTGGAGATGTCAAGAGTGGAGGAGAGTAAGCTGGCACCAGAGATCTCTGGGGTAAGGGAGACCACAGGATGCCCTCAAGTCAAGCCATAGAGGTGGCTTTTTCCTCACCTGTGTCTGGCCATATGATTTTAGCGTTCTATCAAGTCTCAGACCCAGAAGGCCTAAAAATGGCACGACCCATGCAGAAAATGCTAATTCTAACCCGGAATCTGCAGCAAAACTCTTATTATTGCACATTGATGTCACACTCAAAGATGGGCCCCTGATTTTTAACACAAAGAGGCCCTGGCCTTGAGGCATTTTCCATTTCTGAGGCATGATTCAGCCTAGGAGACAAGACCAGACAGACTTGTTCCAGAGGAAGGAGGCCTGGTTGGCGGATGGAGAGGGAGAAGAAAAACAAACATGGCTTAGAGCTGAGCAAGTCTCACAGCTGCTGGGCTGCAGGGGGATGGAGCAGAAGCAAACAGAGGGAGCCTGCCTGCACAGAACGGGGCACCCACTGACCAGTTTATCTTTCCTGAAGTCAAATGTATTGATTTAAATAGGAATCCAGCCCATGCTTCTAAAGCCCCAGAAAAACAGTAATAACATTTCACAACTGTGAAGCACAATATGATTGCCAAAGCATTCCACATAAGTAAGCTCAGTTTTAGCTACTTTTTAAATTAATTTGTGTCTCTTATTACAAAGCATCAAGTGCTTATTGAGGAATACTAGGAAATGTTTTTAAATGTAAATCTTAAAATGTCAAGTATGTATATATTGCACCACTAGAGATAACATTTTCAGTAAATTTCTAACCATTTTTTTCCGAGCCTATGTATATACAGAGGTCATTTAAACAAAATTGAGAAGTACTACAGAGTTGTTTTTCTTTTTTTTTTTAATTTATTCAATCATACCATAAGGCATGTGGGATCTTACCAGATCTGATCCCACAGACCAGAGATCAAACCCATGCCCCTTGCACTGGAAACACAGTGTCTTAACCACTGGACTGTCAGGGAAATCCCCAGAAAGCTTTAGATCTTTTCTTTTTCATGTAACATAAAATCACAGGGATTTTCTAATGGTGCCAAACATTTAGCTGTAACAATTCATAATGACTGCGTTTATCAGTATAGATGTGCCACATTTGCTGTAGCCACACCCTAATTATTGGACATTCCAGATATTTACAAAAGTTGAACTCTTTAAATAATACCGCTGTGAACATGTTTTTACTTACATTTTTGTCTATATATCTGATTATGTCCTAATAGTAAATTTCTAGTAATGAAATTGCTAACTCCAAGGATTTTAATATTTTTGAGTACATATAGCCAAATTACTCTCTAGAAGAATGTATTCAGTTTACCCTCTGACCAGCACCGTCTGACAATTACCTCCCACTCTTTGATTGAGCCAGTGAGTTAGGTAACAAGCATCTCATGTTACAAATGTGGAAGACCGGGATTCATACAACTGAAAGTCAAACTCTAGTGTCCTGGATTTGGTGCCAGGGATCTTCCCACTCCGCATTCTAGACAAGATGAGCTCTGAAGATTTTCCTGAGTAATAGCGTTGTAGAAAATTTTATTTCTATATCCTCATTTATTGGTGAAAAAAAATTTTTTTTAATCTTCAGTTTCTTGACCTTATTTATGCCATGGGCCCCTTTGGCAGCCTAGTTAAACCCCTGGGGCTTTCCTGGCAGTTCACTTCTAATGCAGGGGCCATGGGTTTGATCTCTGGTCAAGGAACCAAGATTTCACATGCCACAGGGCATGGCCACAGAGAAACAAAGGAAAAAGCCTACCAGCCTCTTCTCAGAGTAATGTATGTATATGCATTTAACCCAATTATATTAAATATAAAAGCAAAATGATGATGGAGTAACGCTCCTTTATGTCAAGGAGCATTAATGACAGGATCTAGAACTACATGGAAGGAGAGGTAGCCTATCAGGTGTCCTGAGTGTTCCTGTACATTCTAGCTGAGTTTGCTCTTGGGATATCAGCAGCTTCAGTAGCGGGACACTTAGGCAACAGAGTAGCTTATTCCCTGCTTTCTCAAGAACTTCCGGGCCTTGGTTCTCAATTCTTCTTATGTAACATAATTTACT
This sequence comes from Redunca redunca, assembly GCA_006410935.1. Classification (NCBI taxonomy): domain Eukaryota; kingdom Metazoa; phylum Chordata; class Mammalia; order Artiodactyla; family Bovidae; genus Redunca; species Redunca redunca. Next base: position 52,116 of record SJYQ01014910.1, read on the forward strand.
ACATGTGCTCCAGTCACCTGGCCCTCTACATTGCCCTGTGGGAATTAGCGCTGAGGGAAACTGCACAGACATGTTAACGACCCTCCCTACCCCTTTTAATATAAATAATGAAGTCTTACATCTGGGATCTAGAAGTTTTGTGTCTTCGGTCCTTATCCAGGAAACTGTAGCAAGCTGACTTAGCTTGTAGGGAGGGTAAAGTCTGAACACCTTCACAATTCTGACCCTACCATTTATTTCAAAGCAGAGTTGAGTGTAAATGATGTTTTGAGGTGTATGCAACAGCTATAATGCAGACCAAGAATACTTGTAGTTTTTACTGGTACAAAAGTCACTGTAGTTTATTGTATACATTCAGCTAAAGGTTTCTGAAAATGTCAGTTGTTTTTTTTTTTCTCATTCAAGTTCACAGATTTTTAGGAGAACTCTTGGCTGCTGCCAACACCTCAAAAGAAGACCAGAAAATCCTGTTGATCAAGCAAAGCGAGTCTAAGTTAATTTGATATTTACTGCAATAAGGGAGAAGAACACCTTGAAAGAGACTTGGTGTAGTTACTAAGAGGATTTCAAGAAAGGGTGTTTACAGGATTTGGAGGCCTGGGCTCAAGTGGTTTAAGGTGGTTTTTCAAAGCGAGAAACTGATGGGGATTGGGCACAGTTTATGACATTTAAGATAGCTTGGGATTCGTAGACACAGAGAAGCAGAGGTCTTGAAGCAAGTCTCCTTAAATAAACTTGGTCATATATGTGAGCTCTTTGCCTGTGTGAGCAGTCTGTGGTCCTGACAGTCATCTGTCCTGTCCTAGATGAGGAAACTATTTGCCCAGATAAATTAATTTCTTGAAGCAAACAGTTAATCTACTTATCCTCCTGCATAAGAATTTCCCGGGGATTCCCCTGGTGGTCCAGTGGTTAAGCCTCAGTCCTGCCACAGCAGGAGGCACAAGATCAGTCCCTGGTAAACTAAGATTCTGCATACAGTGCAGCACCACCAAAAAAAAAAAACAACACCACAAGAATTTCCTGAGTTTTGAATTCAGTGATTTTGTAAATCCTTCATGTTGTCTTAGAACTGGAAGAAATATTCCATTTGGAATTAGAATTGGAAGAGGATCATCTAATGGAGAAATCTTGGGCTTTGGAATCAGAAAAGCTTGGCTTTCAATCCCTGATCGACCAATCACTACTGGCATTGTCATTCTTTTCATCATTTCCTTCATTAAAGAAATAATGTATTAACCTCCTATGATGGGTTCTAATAAATTATCTAAGTTCCTGGAAGCTCAGTTTCCTCTTCAGTAAAATAAAGATTAAAGTAAAAAAATAAAAATAAAAAAGAACTTCCTGGAGCAGTTGAGTCATGTTGACATGGGTGGTCTCAGTTCTTACTTGGTAAATCGTGTCCAACTCTTTACGACCCCATGGATCATACAGTCCATGGAATTCTCCAGGCCAGAATACTGGAGTGGGTAGCCTTTCCCTTCTCCAGAGGATCTTCCCAACCCAGGGATGGAACCCAGGTCTCCCACATTGCAGGCGGATTCTTTATCAGCTGAGCCACAAGGGAAGCCCTGCTGGATAAGACCAGCTTCTTAACTGAAATCCCCTTTCTCATGGAAGTGGAGGCCTATTTTTGCCTGTTTTTGCTGTCTGTCCTTTCCATACTGTGAGTTCACTGTGGGTGGGGGCTAAGTTTTAAACTCCTGGATGTAGGATTCATTTTTTTTTTTTATGTTTACCAAAAAAAGAAAAACCCCACTCAAATACCTTTTTTAATACACGGGGGATTTACTCAGTGAGGAGTCCTTGTGCTGTACATTTTTCCATAGATGTAAGAAATGAACAATTAAGGGTTGTTTTTTTTTTTGGTAATACCTTTCTCTTGACCCTTATAGCTGTTGATTTTTTTTTTTCCTTTTTACATCAAAATTCAAAAAAAGAGCTATTTGCACTCATTGTTTCTGATTCAGTTCAGTTCAGTTGATCAGTTGTGTCCGACACTTTGCGACCCCATTGACTTTTTTTTTAATGAACCTTTTTATTTGGAAAATTTCAAACATAAAAGAGAGAATTGTAGAATATGAATCATTCAGCGATCATAAGCTCATAATCAATCATGGTTCGTCCATACTCTATCCCACACACATTCCCATTGTATTATCTTGAACCAAATCTCAGACATTGTTATCATTTCATCAATAATTAATTTAGTATGTGGCTTTAAAATATAAAACTTCTTTAAATCTGAAAAAATTGTCCCATATTATCTAAAATATCATATTCTAAAATAACATAATAGCATAATATCTTAAAATCAACAATTAATTCCTTAACATCATTAAATATCCAATCAGGGTTCACATTCCCAACTGCCTCGTAAATGATAGAACATGTTTTTTTCTTTTGAAACAGGATCTGAATAGGACCCATATATTGCATTTTGTTGCTATCTACCTTAAATTTAGAGATTTCCTATCCCTCCCCTCCTTTTTAACTTTTTCTTTGTTTAATTTATTCATTGAAGAAATTATCACTTTTTCTGTAGAGTTTCCTACAGTCTGAATTTTGCCAGTTGCATCTCCTTGATATGTTAACATATTCTTCCTATCCCTGTATTTTCTGTAAACTGTTGGCAGTTAGATCTGAAGATTTGATCAGATTCAGGTTTGAATGTTTAGGCAAGAACAGTTGAGAGGTAGCATGGTGGTCTCCTGTTATAAAGCATAGATGGATGTCTAGTCATCTCTTTCTCATTTATCTCCATCTCTTTGTAACAATTGATGATTGTTGCCTTTCATTTCCTTAGTGCTTGCATGAGAATATTTTTTATAAACAGATATTTCCTCTTGTTAACTAGTTAGCTATCCTAGCATACAGTTTACATAAACAAGGCACATCATTCTTGATTCTTTCTTTTTGTTTTCATTTGTTGGTTTCAAAATAATGAATTGTTTCCCTCAGTTCAGTTCAGTTCAGTTCAGTCACTCAGTCGTGTCCAACTCTTTGTGACCCCATGAATCACAGCACGCCAGGTCTCCCTGTCCATCACCATCTCCCAGAGTTCACTCAAACTCACGTCCATCGAGTCGGTGATGCCATCCAGCCATCTCATCCTCTGTCATCCCCTTTTCCTCCTGCCCCCAGTCCCTCCCAGCATCAGAGTCTTTTCCAATGAGTCAATTCTTCGCATGAGGTGGCCCAAGTACTGGAGTTTCAGCTTTAGCATAATTCCTTCCAAAGAACAGCCAGGGCTGATCTCCTTTAGAATGGACTGGTTGGATCTCCTTGCAGTCCAAGGGACTCTCAAGAGTCTTCTCCAATACCACAGTTCAAAAGCATCAATTCTTCGGCGCTCAGCTTTCTTCACAGTCCAACTCTCACATCCATACATGACCACTGGAAAAACCATAGCCTTGACTAGACAGACCTTTGTTGGCAAAGTAATGTCTCTGCTTTTGAATATGCTGTCTAGGTTGGTCATAACTTTCCTTCCAAGGAGTAAGTGTCTTTTAATTTCATGCTGCAGTCACCAACTGCAGTGATTTTGGAGCCCCCCAAAATAAAATCTGACACTGTTTCCACTGTTTCCCCAT
>SJYQ01014910.1:60162-83147 GCA_006410935.1 Redunca redunca
ATACAGTATACTAACACATATATATGGAATTTAGAAAGATGGTAATGATAATCCTGTATGCGAGACAGCAAAAGAGACACAGATGTATAGAACAGACTTTTGGACTCTGTGGGAGAGGGCGAAGGTGGGATGATTTGGGAGAATGGCATTGAAACATGTATAGTATCATGTAAGAAATGAATCGCCAGTCTAGGTTTGATACAGGATACAGGATGCTTGGGGCTGGTGCACTGGGATGACCCAGAGAGATGATATGGGGAGAGAGGTGGGAGAGGGGTTCAGGATTGGGAACTCATGTACACCCGTGGCGGATTCATGTCAATATATGGCAAAACCAATACGGTATTGTAAAGTAAAATTTTAAAAAATAAATAAATAAAAAATAATATATAAATGTGTATATTTATAGAAATGTTATTTAAAAACGAAACCACTGAGAGCCATCCTGCAAGAAATCCCTGTGACTTGCAGTGCTGTGAGAGATATTACACCTCTGTGACACACGCAGCAAGTTCTCAGGAGGAAGTGGCTTCTGCGCAGTGACAGATGGTTTTGCAGCAAAGCTTTCCCTGGCTCAACTCACGAGCTATGCCATCCTCATCCTGAAAAGCAGAGAAAGGGCTGGCCTCTGCGGACCATCAAAAGCTCCAGCCTCCTCCTCAGGTTCTTTCATCTTCTTTGCTTCAAGAAAACCATTTTAAGTCAATGAATTCTAGGAAGCAGGGGTACAAACATTCACCTCTTTACTCTGCCCACAGCAGCCCTATTAACCACGGGTGCTCCTCAGATTCTGCAAAGAAGACCAATTTAATTGATTTCCAGTGGCCTGGAGGATGAATCGGTGCTGCCAATTCCCTTGAAAACATCCTCCTCTCCAAACAATGTCATCCTGCAGCAGCAGTAAGGAATGAATAGACTTCTCACAAGAGTCCTTTGTTGGAGAAAACACACTGGATCACTAGGGAGTAAATCTTGCAGCCATAACTAAGGAAACCTCAGAGCAGTGAGACACAGTTGGTGAGCTCCTGAGCATAAGAGACTCCAGTTGTCCCTGCAAATAAACTGATGTATTTATGCAGACTACAGTACATCTGTGGATGATAGAAGGCTAGTTTACGTAGGTTTCGCCAAATAGTTATGTTCAGTTGCTCAGTCATATCCAACTCTTTGCGACCCCATGGACTGGAGCACGCCAGACTTCCCTGTCCTTCATCATCTCCTGGAATTTGCTCAAATTCATGTTCATTGAGTCGATGATGCCATCCAACCATCTCATCCTCTGTCGTCTCTTTCTTCTCATACCCTCAGTCTTTCTCAGCATCAGCATCTTTTCCAATGTCTTCTGACAAAACTTGCTCCACTGGAGAGGTAAAGGTGAATCATTTCAGTATTCTTGATTTGAGAACCCCACGAAAAATATGAAAAAAGCCAAATAGTAATAACGTTAATAATACAGCTTGCGTGCATGGAGTGAATACCATGTGTCTGGAACTGCATTAACATTTATTCCTTGCTACAACCTTGGGAGTCACATGCTATCTCAGTTTTACTGATGGCCAAACTGAGGCTCAGTGAGCCTAGATAGCCAGATCTTAATCTCTGTCTCTCCTTTTTCCAGTCTCCCCACCTCCTAGGATCCCTTAGCAGTTTTTGTTTGTTGCTTCCCCTCTGTCACTGGACTGATCAGGAAACTTAAATATTGATACTTTACCAATAATAAGCTGCCTTTCACGTTTGGAAAATCATTAATATTTTCTCATTTAGGATGACTTGGAACACACGTTATAACTTAATCCATCTTCGTTTGTTCTAATCATCTCATGATGGCAACAATTTTCCCTGGAGGCCTGAGGACTTATAGCCACCAAGACTGACTGGGCTTGTTGACCATTTTTTGAGAAGGATCAACTTCCTGCAGGAGGAGAAGGGGGCAACAGAGGATGAGATAGTTGGATGGCATTGCTGACTCAATGGACATGAGTTTGAGAAAATTTTGGGAGATAGTGAAGGACAAGAAAGCCTGGCAGTGTTGCAGGCCATGAAATTATGAAGAGCTGGACACAGCTTAGCAACTAAACGATAACAGATTTCCAGCAGGTCAGTCATTGGACAGAGGGATCGACTGGACTTATAAACTTCACTTATAAACACAATCTGATGTTGCTGACAAGAAAGCCCATGTATGAGAATCATGTAAATCTTTCGGCAAACCTGTGACATAGCTATTATTACCTGCTTTTACAAATAGCAGCATCATGCCGCACAGCCATGCGCCTAAGACTTCTCTTCTTGATGCTAACTCGGGACTGCAGGCACCTGGTGGCCTGTAGCCACTTCTCTGCTTTGTGTTCAGGTCAAGCACCACTAATGATATTTGTCTTAGGTTAGGAGAATATCTTCTCCCCCAAAAAACAAACAGTGAGAGGACGATAAGAGTACAAGAAATTGATCTGGAGTTGAACACAGTATCTTGTGTTCGACTATTTGTGACCGCATGGACTGTAGCTCATTAGGCTCCTCTATCTATGATATTTTCCGGGCAAGAATACTGAAGGGGGTTGCCATTTCCTACTCCAGGGGATCTTCCTGTTCCAGGGATCAAACCTGTAACTTCCACACTGGCAAGCGGGTTCTTTACCACTGTGCCACCTGGGAAGCCCAAAGGCAGCCAAGGCATGGCGCATTCATAAGCAGGTTAGTTCAGAGGCCAGGCCAGGCTTGAACCCTCTGGGAGGGCACACGGAGAAGGCTGCAGAGTTGTCCTCTGGGAGGGTACTTGCACCAAATCCCTGTCAATTCTCCTCTGTTTCTAGGGGTAATAAGGGCCAAGCACTTTCTGCCTTCCCTTCTTGCCTGGCCCACACCAACTACCAAGCACTAGAGGCCACAGAAAACTCTGCATTTTGAATCTACAAGCACCAAGCTATTGAGAGCTGAGGGGCTATGGTGAGGAATTGGCAGGGTTGGCCACTGTAGCCTTTCCTGTAACGACTGGAAGCAGTTCTCTACCAGCCTGTCAGGCAGCCACCACCACTCAAGGGGGATTAGGAAGCCAGCTGAAGCCATTTTGAGTCTGACTTTAGTGATTTATAAAGGTAGATAATTTCTTTTCTGATTGGGTGACAGGTAGATTATAAATGTTGATGGTATGGAGTATAGCCTTGCGTGTTGCCGTTATAGTTTCTAACAGACAAAGGGCATGTGGTGTAGTGGTTAAAAGCACAGACTCTGATTTCCCTCCCAGCTGCACAGCCAATTTGTCACGTGACACTCACGTAAATTACTTAATTGTTCCATGTCTCAGTTATTCACTTCATCAGTAACTTGGGAACAGAATAGTGTTCATCAGTTCAGTTCAGTCACTCAGTCATGTCCGTCTCTTTGCAACCNGTGGACAGCAATTTAACAATATTTAACAAATCATAAAAGGCACATTTCCTTTGACACAGTGATTTTGCTTTCAGGAACTTTTCCTACAAATGCACTCACAAGTATGCAAAGTGATGTATGTACCCAGTCTAAATAAACAAAAGTAGTCTTATTTATTTTAGCAAAAACAAAGGTAAAGAGATACTTATGCAGAAAAATTAATAGCAGGATTATTTACAACAGCAAAAAGTGGAAGCAACCCAAATGCCTATTGCTGGATGAATGGATAAATAAAATTTGGTATATACATACAATGGAATATTATTTAGTCTTAACAAGGAAGCAAATTTCTGACACACACTGCAATATGGATATGTTGGTTGCACAGCAATGTACATTCTCAAAGCTACTGAGCTGATTAAAATGATTAAGCTGGTAAATTCTGTGTTGGGTATTTTGCCACAACTAAAATTTTTAATTTAAAAATATAAAGTAAATTAAAATTTTAAATTATAATTATTAACATGGGTTTTACCGTTCACCTTTCTACTGTGCAATGCCAGTTTTAACTACAAATATCATAGTATTCACACACGGAATTACACAATACAGAAATCACACGATTTGTGAGTTATGATTTGCCCCGGTGGTATCTTGAACTGTCCAGAAGAGGCAAACGCTAGAAAGACAGAGGAAGATCAGAAAGAGGAAAGGAGTCCTCCCAATCCACCCGCAAACTCAGAGCCGGAGTCCGCGGCGCTCCAGGGGCAAGCCGACGCTCTCTCTCCAGGACCACCGCCCCGCCGGGCGCATCCCTCCCGCAGGCAGGCAGCGAAGAAGGCCGGCGCCGGGCTGCTGGGTCCAGCTCCTGCCAGCTGCTGACCGCGGTGCCGTGCCCTCGCCGGGCGAAGTCTAGCGACTTCAGGCTAGAAGTCTTTCCTTCCCCAGGACCCGCCGCCCACATCGGGGCAGACAAGCGATTCCCAACGGTACGGAGACCTTAGCATCGGTCAAGTTCTCGCCCCTGGCCGCGGGTGAGTGGGCGACCCTGAGCAGCCAGGCAGGGGAAGGGGCTCCCAGCGATCTTGATTCCAGCTTGTGCTTCCTCCAGCCCAGCATTTCTCATGATGTACTCTGCATATAAATTAAATAAGCAGGGTGACAATATACAGCCTTGACATACTCCTTTTCCTATTTGGAACCAGTCTGTTGTTCCATGTCCAGTTCTAACTGTTGCTTCCTGACCTGCATATAGGTTTCTCACGAGGCAGGTCAGATGGTCTGGTATTCCCATCTCTTTCAGAATTTTCCACAGTTCTATCTATTGATCATATATCTACCATTACTTAGTAACATAAGTGTAATCTATCCATACACTGCATATAATTTATAAAACATAAAAAGCAGATTCAATTTTAAAAAAGGAATCTGGTGACTTTTTAGTAATTTAACTTCCCATTATAAACGGTGATTCATTGACTGGGTGACCCAGACGCTATGCTCATGGAGTTATACTTGATAATTCAGGCAGGAAAAAAGACTGAGAAACAATTTTCCTTTTACCTAAAGGAACATGGATCCAATTTCTGCAGCCAGGAAAAAAATATGTGCTCTGTTTTTCAACATATATAAAAAGAAAAATCTTCTGAAAATGGAACTATGAATCTTGTCCCCCAGTACCTTCCAATCTGAGATTGGAAAGCACCTCCCTTTTTATTGATTTCATCTACTAAGTGGATCCTGGGCTTCTTAAATAAGACAAAATTGAACCTCAGATCTTCAGAGCCTGCACCTTGTAGGAACCCTCTTGGGACCTAAATTCACTGATGTTATAGGAACAAATGTAAGACAAGAAAATCCACCATTTAAATTACCCCTTTTCTCCTTTGGGAGATAAATCAAGCCAATGGGGCCCCTGCCTTTGCAAGAATGTGTGCTTTCCTCTATCTACTGACTCTGGTTGGTGCAGATTGGCTAAAGGGACCAGTTAGGCAGCCTTGCAGGACAGAATGTAGATAAATCATGAGCTCTGGCAGCCATGCCCAATACATCATTACACATCACTGGACATCTAATTCCTTCTTTCAGTGTGAGGAAGTTTCCAGGACTCTCTATATGTATTGGTCAAGAAATGTCCAGATCCTGATGTTAAAATCACTGGGAAGGTGTACTTTCATACCTGCTCTCTCCTCTTCTCTTTCCTCTGATCAGCAAAATCCCTTGCATAACTACAGCTCGATACCCAGAGCAAGGCAGACAATAGGATCTGTAACCACATAATGCAGCCACCATTTCAAGAGTGGACTCTGTTTTACTTTCATGTTCTCCAAATTTTAAATCAATTTCCCTTTCTAAGTGGGGTTTCTGTGACAAAAGAAGAAGCTGTAAAACTTAAGGTTAGCTGCATCTGGTAATGAAAAAACAATAAAACTGGGGAAGTCCAATTTTAGCTTTGAAATTCTACAGTGCTACAGTTCTAAGGCTCTGATGAGAGAGAGAGAGATTTAGAATTTGTTAGAAGCTGACTACAAGGAGAAAGCCAATTGAAAAACTAATAATTATTTTTAAAAGGCAAGCAATATGAAGCTACATCATGAATTTTTCTCCTTTTATAGGGAGATGCTTGGAACTTATCAGATTCTCAAGACACTGAACAGTAAGGCCAAAAGCCAGTGCAGTGTCTTTCCTGTTGGTTCACCCTGAACGTCAGCTGCAGCTTAATTGACCACTCCTGTATAGACTGAGGGCTCCCTGCCTCAAGTACCAGTGCTACTCTGGCTGAAGGCTTTCTTCACCTGTAAAAAGTCAGAGAGGGAATTAAAGTCGCAGGGATGATTCACAAATGACAAGGGCCAGAATGTAGAGGACAAGTAATATCTCAGGCTCTTCATTCTCAGTGGGACAGTCTTTTCAATTTTTAAAGTTTTAAAAGTTCTTAGGCCACATTTTGTAGCATGCAGGATCTTAGTTCCCCAACCAGGGATCCAATCCATGCCTTCTACATTTGGAGTGCATAACCCCTGAAATGTCAGGGAAGTCCTGGGACAGTGTTCAAAGGAACTGGACTGAGTCCCTATTACCAAGTGATAACTGTTCCTCATCACAAAAGCTTTATCATTGTCTCTGACTCACTTTCCTGCTGTCTCCCAGTGCTTCCTGAGATTACCTCTCAATTTAGCTGTCTAAACCCAAATCTTGTCTTAGGATATACTTTCGAAGGACCCAACATGAAGATTAAAAGTATAGTGAAAAATCAGTGAACTGTAACTAGAACTTGGCAGCTAGCACTTTACACAAGGAAGCTCCCTAAAGCATCAGCACCTATTTCCTGAAGAACCCTTGAGACTTAGGCAGAGCTCTGGATAAACTGGAGGGCAACATGGGACTGGATCAAACAACAACATTAAAAATTCATGCACAAGTGTCAAGTTAGGCCAAGTGGTTCATAATTATTATGAGAATCAAATAACACACGTAAACATACTTTAAAAAGAAGAAAGCATGGTTGGGATATGAGATGGTCTATTTCTTTGTGATCTTGCTCTAAAGCAAGGACAGGCAGATATTTCCTATGAAGGGCCAGACAGTGAGTATTTTAGGCTTTGCAGGCCTTACAGTAGTTATGCCACTCACTCAGTCCTGCCGCTGCAATGCAAAAGCAACTAAAGGTGAATGGATGACAATGTGTTCCAAAAAATGTTATTTTCAGACGTAGGTGAAGAGCCAGATTTAGTAGTAGCTGTGTTTTGTTTAGTTTTCAGTAGAACAGTGGACAAGATGTCCCACTGGGCTTCCTGGAATTTTTTTTTTTCAGCTTTATTGAGGTATGATTGACAAATAAAATTGTAAGGTATTTAAAGTGTTCTTCTATGAGCAGTGGTTGAATGACCTTTGCTGCAAAGCATTATTTATTTGTAATGTATTTATGTTGATAGTGATTCATTATTCTCCAACATTGCCTCAGTTCAGTTCAGTCGCTCAGTCATGTCCAACTCTTTGCGACCCCATGAATTGCAGCTCGACAGGCCTCCCTGTCCATCACCAACTCCTGGAGTTTACTCAGACTCACATCCATCGAGTTGGTGATGCCATCCAGCCATCTCATCCTCTGTCATCCCCTTCTCTTCCTGCCCCCAATCCCTTCCAGCATCAGAGTCTTTTCCAATGAGTCAACTGTTTGCATGAGGTGGCCAAAGTACTGGAGTTTCAGCCTTAGAATCATTTCTTCCAAAGAAATCCCAGGGCTGATCTCCTTCAGAATGGACTGGCTGGATCTCCTTGCAGTCCAAGGGAGTCCAGTTGTTTTGAATAAAGCAGGAACACATGGCAAATCATTCCAAGTGATGAGGAGCTTTATGAGTGTTAAGGAAGTCTGTGTCTGTTCACCAGGAGCTCACAGTTTCCAATTTCCAGAGATATTTGACCAGTTTGAGGAAGAGGCATCACTAATGAAGGCTTCGGAAAGCCAGGCTTGTAAATCTCTGACTATAAAACAGCATCCAGAATCCCAGCTCTGCAACCATGAATGGGCACCTGGCAGACCTTCTTCTGCAGGAAGTGTAATTGATCAAGGAGCCCAGCTGCTATGCTCTGAAATCCATCTCCATGTGTCACACCTCCCACAGGCTCCTCCCTGCCAATATCAGAGTTTGTGGATGGAATACAAGGGCAGACCCATTCCTGGAAAATGCAGAGAAACTCCACTGTGGGCTAGTTTTGACTCAAGGACTCCCTGATTGCTTTGCTGAAACTTTCTTAGTCTGCATGCAATCTAGGATGCTTCCCCCGCAACCCTCTCTCCCTCTCCCAGGGTCAGACTTGCATCACAGTGACAATGCTGAACCTCACCTGAGCCCCGTGCTCCTAGAAACCGGCAACAGTTAAGAAATCTACTCCCTACCCTTTAGTGTTCTGTGAAACAGCTTACTGCAAAGAGTCACCCTTCCCCTATAGCGGGCAGGAGGGAGAATGGGATGACAGAGGATGAGATGGTTGGATGGCATCACTGACTCAATAAACATGAGTTTGAGCAAACTCCAGGAAATGGTGAAGGACAGGGAAGACTTGCATGTGTCATGGGGTCACAAAGAGTCGGACATGACTGAGCGATGGAACAACAACATAACTTAGACAAGACTTACAGGCGACCGCCTTGTTTACCGATGACAAGACCAGACACAGACTTCTTAGATCTTGTTTCATATATGGTTAGCTGAAGAGTTTATCCTTACTAACCAATCTGAATGTCATGCCTGCTACCTTAATTTGACCCAACTTTTATGAAGCATTTTTTCTTCCCATCGGATCCTGAAATTTGGCCCACCTGGACGAATGCTGGTGGCTCAGACGGTAAAGAATCTGCCTGCAATGCAGGAGACCTGGGTTCAATTCTTGGGTCAGGGAGATTCCCTAGAGAATGGAATGGCTACTCACTCCAGTATTCTTATTTGGGAAATCCCATGGACAGAGGAGCCTGGTGGGCTACAGTCCATGGGGGTCACAAAGAGTCGAACATGACTGAGTGACTAACATTAACTAACTGAGCCTTGGGAAACAGAACAACTTCTCCTTAACTGCTCCTCCTAAGAATCTGCTGACCTCAGGAAGGAACATCCCGTCAATGATTTCATCAAGCCCTCATTCATCCCACTCTCCACACTCCATCTTTCTAGCCTTGTTTTCTTTTCCCTGCAAAAGACAAGTCCTTAAAGATCTGGTGACTGGCCCCTCTTCCTGTTGAATGAAGTCTCTTTTACCTACATCCAGATACATTTTGAACAGGGTTCTCAGGGCTCTCCCAGTCCTCTCTGACTCCTCCCTTCATTTTTCTCTCTCTTTCCCTTAAGAACATTCTTTCATGTTTAATACAATCTTGGCATCTGGTTCTCAGAGGGCCCATACTAACACACATAGCACCAAGAGTTAAAATGGGATTTGGTCTTGGCTTGCCCTCCACCCAGCAGGTCAAGAGGGTGCTGTCCTGAATGGTAGGTGGGGCATGGATATATATTGGGACGAGGATCATACAATTGGTAAATATTTCATCTATGATGAGCTGGGAACATTTCCCAGTGGAGGGAAGTGCTGGGCAGGTATGATGGTGCAGGCATTTGCAATATGGACAGAAAAATGATCTCAAAGATAGAGAGGTTGGCCGATTGTTGCTAAATTGTATCAGTAACTTAAATAAAGATAATGAGAGATGGAGAGCTGTTAATAAGCCATTAATAGCCAAAGTGAGAGCCAGGCTTCCATGGTACTAGAGAGTCCCTCATCACCTGTATGGAAGATGGAAGGTTCAGTGATTCATCATCACAGGGACAGAGATCTTTCCCAGGTATGGGTTTGCCTTTCCTGCTCACACAGCCTCAGCCAGAATCACTGTCCAGGGCTTAGGAAATAAAATCCTCAATAGCATAGCATCTGACCAGGGCACACATTTTACATGGAAGGAGATGCAGGAAAGGACTCATGACCCTCAGATCCACTGAACACATCATATACCACCAACACATCATATCCACTGAACATATACCACCAAAAATCAGTGGGGCAGATTTTTAGGAGGTACAACTGAAATGCCAGCTCAGAGGAAATATTCTGAGAGGATGGGGAATGTCCTTCAGGATATAGCATGTGTGTGCCTGCTAAGTCACTTCAGTCACGTCCGACTCTTTGCAACCCTATGGACTATAGCCCACCAGGCTCCTCCGTCCACGGGATTTTCCAGGCAAGAATACTGCTGTAGGTTGTGATGCCCTTCTTCAGGGGATCTTCCTGATCCAGGGATCAAACCCAAATCTCTTTTGTCTTCTGCATTGTCAGGCAGGTTCTTTACCACTAGCATCACCTGGGAAGCCCTCAGGATACAGAACATTTATTTAAAAAAAAAAAACAGGAAGGATACAGGTTCAGGAACCAAAAGATGAAAGCAGAAGTGGCCCCACATGTGTCACCACAATGGCCACTAGGGGTTCTCAGGATTGGAGAAGTCCTATAAGAGGGGCACTCTAGAAAGGAGTGAAGGGTCCAGTGAACTACAAATTCTGGCTACTTTTGTGCTCAGGAACGAGGACATAAAGAAGAGTCACCATACGGACAGGAGTAATAGATACTGATCAGCAGGAGGAAGGAAGGTTGCTTTTACAGAAAGGATGATGAAAGGATACATGAGAAACCCAAGTAATCTATGTGGATGTCTCCTGGTGTTGCCTGGTAACTGTGGACCAACATGTGTAATGTCCCCAGACAAGAAGGATGTGACTATCAAGTTTTCAAGTAGTTTGGGTATAATGGTTTGGATCATACCACCAGATAAACCACAATCAACTGCTGGGACTATAGATCAGGATGATGGGAGTTTAGAATGAGTAGTAGATAAGGGAGAGGATGAGAACCAACTGCAGCCCGAAGGTACACAGCAGCCATGGGGTCTATAGTTCATCCTGCTAACTACTCTCCTGAAATTCCCTTGGGAAGAAAGGCTCATAAAATCATGGAGGAGTTGTTCCCTGAGCCTGTAGGGAGAAGCACAGCTTTGAGGGACAAGGGAAGATTGTGGAAGTCAAGCAAGTATGTCTAATGCCCAGGAAGTGTGGTCTCTGAGCACTCTGGATGCTTCACTTTGAAACTCATTGTCAATGTATGGCAAAACCCACCACAATATTGTAAAGTAATTAGCCTCCAGTTAAAATAATTACTTAAAATAGAAAAAAGAAACTCAATGTGGCATTTACTAAAGACTGAAGGTGGGGATGCTACTAAGGCAGGCTCCATCCTGTAGGACAGGGAGATGTCTTTGTTTGCCAGTGCTGGCTCAAAGACACCCCCATAACTTTGTCACACTTTCCTTAAACTGCAGAGCCATTTAAGACACTTGTATCCCACCTCCTCTTCCTCTCTCCTTCCCTAAGAGTCATATTCCTATAGCAGTCTGAAGGCTCTTTGATCTTCTCCAGCTCCCTATTAACTTCCTTTCACATGAATATCCTAATGGCATAGAACTTTATTAGATGGTGTTTATCTAAAATTACATGTTTCAATCACATGCATGCACATGAACTCAAGAAAAGGAAATTGATTCTATGTGTGCTCCAAGGATTCTCCAAGAAATAAAAATAAACAAAAAACTCTGAGATTTATCTTTGTAGTTGAGAAGGCTTATAGATAGAAGGCATAAAACATACCTTTCAAATAAAGCAATAACCCAACTCACAGGGCACCAGATTCATCTGTCTTTGGCAAGAGGGAAATAAAATGTAGGCTAGAGAAATGAAATGAACCCATCAGTAAATAAAGGAATGGGGGTGATTTGCATGGATGCCTTGTTTTAAGTAAAGTAGGAAAGTAGGGTGGAGAACAGAGAAGAGAAAACAAAAGGAATACTCAACTGGCAAATTGAACACATGCATAGGGTCTCAGAAAGGCAGGAGTTTCAAAAATAGAAAATGAAAGAATAGAAAAATATTTTAATATTGACTTACATATGCATTTAGTGAAATTCTGAAAAATTACATTTAAAAACTGTTTTGTCACTTTGTACTATTTTTAATTTCTATATCACATGGCTATGCACAGCCATCTTCACTGTATTCAGGGTCTTTAAAGGTTTTCATCTGGCCTGGGTTAGGGTGATGTGCCTATGTGTATATGGACAGAGAGTCTTCAGAGGAAGAGTACTCTACAAAGTGAAAAAACAAAACAAAAACACAAAACTTTATAAGGGATTCAGGACCACAGAACAACGGTCTTTCACACTTGTTTCCTTTCAGTTTTGTTAGTGGCCCTTCTGCTGAAGACAAGGTCTCTCTTTGTTCTTGAGCCTTCCATTCTTTTCTCCTATTTCATTCTTGCATCTCATTTTGTTGCTTCTATAGGCTCATTTGCAATTCTGTCATGTTCTTTGAACAACAACAACAACAAAAGACATTTAAAAATGCTGGAGATTCTTTTTCCAAGAAGTTTAAATGTTTAACAACCCATTAGGCTCTGTGATCTCCTGGAGGGAGAAAAAGGAAGACAAGCAGACAGGAGAAGGGGAGGAGGGCGAAGACTCAAGGCCATGCTAGACTTTTCATTCCAGATCGTAGGAGGTGTGTCATCTTAGCATCTTTGACTTATTTTCTAAAACTTCCTAACCATATTTAATTTAAAAACATTTGGTCCAAATCTCTGCTCCATCTAATAACTGTTCCATCAATATTTACAATCAATTCTAATACATAGTACCAATTAGCTCCTTTGTGGGCAATGACTTTCTTGGTGGCTGTGACCACGGCAGAGATCAGGCCAGTCCAGAGTGAGTGCTCAGAAAATACTGGGTGGATATTCTTATGTCATTTGAACAAACATTTACTTAGTACACCCTTAAGGCAATGCATTGCACTTGCTGCATGATCCCTATCTTTAAGGAGTTCACAATCTCATGGAAGCTAACCCATCAAAACAAAAGTGCTACAAAATACTAAAAAACAATCAACACTCTCTCCTTGCTCTCTTTTGTCTTCAAGGGCAACACTGAACTTCATTTCTTATCAGGATTCCTCCCCAGCCAATTTCCCTGCACCTTCAACCACAATGCTGGGACTTACCTGCACTCTCTTAGGTGACTCTATCTTTGGAGAAATCAAATGAGGTGATGGGGACCAAGACAGCCGTTTTGTTTTAGGACTTCAGTCTCACTCTGAGAAAACATGTCAATTGTATTCATTGAGCTCAGCATCATATGAGGCACTGCATGCTTTCATTCCACATTTGCTGTACACCTACTGTATTTCGGCCTTGGTGGCAGGCACTGAAATACAGCCCCTGTATTTCTGGGACACACAGTAGTAATGAAATAATGAAACAGTATCATTCAGTCAAAACAGATAGGTGCTATCTCAAGCTTTTAGGTTTGCATATTCTCGGTGATGAGGCATTCTAAGAGCCTAGTAATAGAAACCTGGAGGAAAGCAATTAAGTCTATATTAATTGACACTGGAGGGAGAAGAAAAGCACAGTTTTACCCAGTGCCCTGTGCAAAATGTCATTATAATCCCATTTAAATGATAGTATATTCCAGGTATAAGAGCGATACGATTCATCACAATCCTCAGTGGAATCAAGAGAAAAATTTCTCAGTCACAAAAACTGATTAAATGCACTTTCTGTCAGCTGTCCCAAATCAAAGCTTTCGTGGTGTACTCTACTCTGCCTTCTTGGGTCTTGAAGAGAACGAATACAGCTCCTAAATCCGATCAGCCAGTCCCAAACCCCAAGTTGAGGTCAAGTCTGGGCCCAGATGCAGATCTTCTAACCCATGAGCATGCAGATCTGAGGCAAATCCCTTCATCTTTTTCAGCACCAGTTCTCCATCTATAAAATTGTCTTTTTCATAGGCTTAATATGTGTAATAAATGAAACAAGATAATGTATGCAAGGTGCCCAAATCATGGCCAAGTGCTCAATAACTGATACTGATCATTGATACTATGATCATAACAGTCATTTTACTGCTTTTATGTCTTAGCAGTAACATTTTACTGTTATTATCTATGCTGATACTCTCAGGTTCACGTGGAGATGGTTTCAGGCAATGGTGCACCTTTCATGTCAGGACATGCGTGCCATCTGCTGTCTCCTGTGGCATCAGTTCCCTGTGGTACAGGGACCACACTATGGATGTCTTTTTGTGCCCAAGCTCTTTGAATAGGGCACTGCCTCAGATAGTAAAGGATCCACCGGCAATACAGGAGACCCAGGTTTGATCACTGGGTTGGGAAGATCCCCTGGAGAAGGACATGGCTACCCACTCAGGTATTCTTGCCTGGAGAATTCCACAGACAGAGGTGCCTGGTGGGCTACAATTTGTGGGGTCACAAAGAGTCAGACACGACTGAGCAACTAAGACTACAAATGTTGGAGATGAGCCTTGGAGTCACCCTCCACATAAATTTTCCTAATATTTATCAGTCTGCCAGGTTGTCTAATTTTTTTTCTGACTTAGTTGGTAGTTCATTTCTTTTAGGAAATTGTCCATTTCAACTTAACTTTTAAAATTGATAGGTCCAATTTTAAAAAATACATTATTCTATGCAGGATGCAGGATGCTTTGGACTGGTGCAAGGAGAGGACCCAGAGGGATGGTATGGGGTGGGAGATGGGAGGCGATTCGTGTTTGGGAACGCATGTACACTCGTGGTGAATTAATGTCAATGTTTGGCAAAACCAATACAGTAATGTAAAGTAAACCAAAGTAAAAATAAAAATTAAAAAAAAAAAGAAAGTCAAAAAAAATACATTATTCTAAAATATCTCCTTCATTAAAATTATATCTTCCTTTTTCATGATCCATTTTTTTTGCTGCATTAGTTGTTTCTTGATAAGCCATGTGAGGGCAACACTCCAAGGCCAACACAGACTAAAAGTAACAAGACAAGTAGAGGGAGAAAGTGGGTCCAGGAAGGCACCTGCTCTCTCCCAGGCAGCAGTGTTAGTCACTCAGTCGACCCCATGAACTGTAGTCTGCCAGCTTCCCTGTCCGTGGAATTCTCCAGGCAAGAATACCAGAGTGGGTTGCCATTCCCTTCTCTAGGGGATCTTTCAGACCCAGGGATGGAACCTGAGTCCCCGGGACTGCAGGCAGACTCTTCACCATCTGCACCACCAGGGAAGCCCAGGCAGTAAGCTGTTCTCAAACACGCCATCTCTCATGCCTATGGTAGGTTCTCATTGAGGCTGTTTACTGTTATCAGTTCGAAGGGGCTTCAGACAGCAGCACACAGCCACGGAAATCCAGTGAGGGGTGTATGCTGAAGCCATGCCTGCTCTTCCTCCTTCATCCTCCCTGCTAGCATTACCACTTATTTCAAAAATTCAAAAGCTGGAAAGTTTAATGTGCAAATCAAAGGCCACAGAGATACCCAGAAGCTCTGCGGAGTATCCTGATGAATGTGTTAAAGGGAAATGCGATTAGAGAAGTGAGGGAGTTAAGGAGAGAATTATGCAGCCCGCTCATGTTTTATGGATGCTGATGGAGTGGGGGATGGGCAGAAACAGTGCTATTCTGAATGATAATAGTCTGAAAATCACCAGCTGCTTTGACACTATTTTTTTTTTGGCTGGGGGGTATGTTAAAGAAAGCATCCCTAACCTGTGTTACAGATATGGATAATATTTTCAATTAATCTTACCTTTTGTTACAAAAATTAAAGGAGAAATTGGTTTATTTGCACAAGTAGAATACTGAAGGACCTCTGTCTGTATATGTAGAAAGGAAGACTCCTGGAGAAAATCAGTTAGAATGTCACCAACAGAGTCAGCAACATTAACTCCAAAATGTTTAATTCCTACGCTATGCAAGAAAAACATTTCATTTCAGCCAGGGTATAATCACTCTATGCAGAAGGAGATATAATGTTTAGTTACCCTGTTGGTGGTATCTGTTTGGGTAGTTATAAAGATTCTGGAATCTATCCTGCCTGGAGATTATGTATCCCTTTGATGCTTCCATTCTAGTAATACCTCCCAGTCTATATAGTACCATGAAATTATAAAGTCATTCCTCATTTCAGTTGCTTTCTGTGTTTACCCAGGAACATAAACAGCACAAGTCTTCTTTCCCCATTTGTACAGATGGAAAAATTGAGGCTCAGAGATTCAGAAATCTTTCTGGAGTTTGACAGGTGGCAATTCTGTGGTTCCCCTGGAGTAGGAAATGGCAACCTGCTCTAGTATTCTTGCCTGGACAATTTCATGGAGAGAGGAGTCTGGTGGGCTACAGTCCATGGGGTTGCAAAGAACTGGACATGACTGAGCATACACACACACAACTCCATGGTAAGACTTAGAAGGACACACGTGACTGGAATTCTAGCTTTGCCAGTGTGCCAGTGGATGACTGTGCTAAAGAATTTGCATAATCTGAGTCACAGTTTCTTCTTCCACAACTGTGGATGATCATATACATTTGGCCTGATTGTAATAGGCAACAGATGTAACACACTATATTACCTAGCTCTGTGTCTCACGGGGTTGGAGTCTCAGCACAGAGTAGCTCTCATCATTAGCCAAATCGAATACAGCCTTCCAGCAGGCCTTGAGTCTGCCCCTGATATCATTAACCAAGATACCTAACAGTAAATATCACAAATGCATTACGAATGATGCCAGAAAGGCAGTATAAATTAATGAAATATGTACAACCATGAAATATTCAGAAGAGTAGATCCAAAAGGAATTTTCAAAGGGATTAAGATGAGATGTTTGTCGAAAGCCAGAGAATAATTCCCTGTATTTTCCCTGAAATGTACTCGTGTTCAGAACATGATCACTTGGGTGTTCATAGGAAAACATGGCATGGGTCATTTCCAGAGGATTAGTAGTTTTCTCTTCCTAATCACCATGGCAGTCTGCACAAAAGCCAAAGCAAAGCAAAAGCTACATCATCCCATCCCCATTTTGCAGCCAAAACTATGGATATCTATTGCCAGGCCTCTTCTGCTGCCTGATGAGTATCCTGGTTTCAGGCAGGGAGGGATAAGTAGCAGTAGTTTATGAAACCCATCTAATCACCATGCTCCGGGCCAGAGGAAGAATTTGAAAAATATGGTCCCATATATTGGCAGATTGAAATAAGACTGTGGTCCATAATCTCCCTAACAATGTGAGCAGATCCACAAACAATAAGCAGATAAAAATCTGAATTGTTATTCATATTCTTCCTGAGGATATGCCTATTGCATGTATTATTGCACCTGTGTTCCAGGGAATCACTTGCAAATGAAGAGCAAATAAAATTCCACATACCCACAACTGGAAAATCAAAACAGAATCTTTTTATCAGCTGGGTAGAATGGAGTACTGTAAGCAAGAGAGTGCTATCACTCCAGTAAAAGCCACGAAAATATTTCTCCAGAAGTACTTTCTCATTCTCTGGGTGAGATTACACTCTTGACTAGCCCCTCATTAAATCAGATGGCACTAACTGGGAAGACGCCTCAGTGAGTTTTGATAGAGAGATATGTACAATACCATATCTAAGGTGTGTTAAGAGTTCTAGCAAGCCCTGCATTTACCAACAGCTAAATCACATAATCTGCACTTCTAGGAGTTACCAACCTGGTGGCCATCAGTCTCAGGGTTCTGGTCTGCCTCTGGGAACATAAGATAGTGGAGAAATTAAAAACTAAACAAAAGCAACTGGATGGTCCCTGCTGATTCATTATATAAACACACATACAAGTGGGATGAATAGGGCAGAGGGTCTGGAAATATGCTTAATTATAGACAGAAAAGGGCCTCTTGGTAATATATTTGCCTGGACAACCAGCATTTGTGTTTGGACCATTGCATTCAATAATTGAGGCTCAAGATTTTTATTGGAAGCATTGATTTTACCTGCTGAACCAGGAAATCTGCTTTTCATCCTGCAGACATGTGATGTGATTACAAAAGAGACTTTCCGTGCAAGGAACACAGTGCTGGGGACTGAATTAGCCCTCCCGGTCTCACAACAGAGAAAGACTCTCCGGCTGAGGTGTGCAGTCGGGGATGAACACCTGTCCCAACAGGGTTTAGGGTCACCTGGCAGGATGCAGGGCAGCCTTGGCTGATTTCCTTTGCTTGTTGTTTAGTGCTGTGTTCAAATGCCACATCTGACACCAGCTGAATGATTTAGAGACTCTGAAAAGCCTCATTTTCACAGTCTCTAATGACCTCTTAGGGTTGTGGGGAGGATTACACAAAATAATGAATGCAGAGTGTTTGGAAGGGTGCCTGGTATTTTAATAAGTTCTCAGTACTTGTGGCTATCTTAAAAACCATCATTATCATCACTAGGAATTGTGAGACTACAGATGAAGATAAATCTATAGTTTCTACCTGGGGTGAATTAATGGAGATCCAGAGAAATTTCCATGGAAAAGACAAGTAAGTATAGAAAAATAGACACACTGAGTAGGGAAATGAGGCTGAAGCTGGAAGCTTAAGTGAGGATGTCTCTTGCATGGCAGGACATTAAACTAACTACAAACATGTATTGAGGGTCCCCTATGTGCCTGGCAGTGTGCTGGGCCAGGTACACCTACCTCAGTGATTTTACACATGCCAGGCTCAATGGAAGGGCTGACTCAACAGGGTACAAATAGAAAGAAAACAATTTCCCCTCATCATTGTCCTTTAAATCTGCCCATTCGAATTAAGCTTCAACAAAATCTCAAGTGGATTCCTCATCTTCTCTTGTTACCCTCACATAGAATGAATCTCATATAAAGGAGGCTTTCAACAAATCCCATGTTTTCTAAGATCAAACTATTGTTCTCTCAATAAAGTTATGATATTCTTTTAAAATAAATTTATTGGTTAGCTGATTTGCAATGTTGTATTAATTTCTACTGTACAGCAAAGTGATATATATACATATATATATTCTTTTTCATATTCTTTTCCATTATGGTTTATCATAGGATATGAATATAGTTCCCTCAACAGATTTAAATTCCCTGCTCTGACCTTGCATTGGACTGAAGCTTGGAATCCACAGTGGGAAGGTAGTGGTGAGGTCAGTGTTCTCACTGTGTCCTCACTTTCTCTTCCACCCTCTTTCACGGTCATTAACCATCTCCCTTTCCTCCAAGGCTAGAGCCAGAGGAGGGGAAGGAGGTCTCACGGGAAAATGTAGTTGTAACCCAGCCTGGTACTATGATGTCCCTTTTCCTGGTCACTGGCCACTCCTAGGCCCCTCTGACTGCACTCTCACTCCAGAGGCTGTCCTCCTGGTGGGACACCTTCTGTGACCACCCAAGCCCGTTACTGCCTTCTGCACACACACAACCTACGTACCTGTCCTGGCTGCCCTAGGCACCACCCATCCTCAGAGCCTCTCGTACTGGCTTGTCCCCTTGAGGGAGGCTCCTTTCATCACCCAGACTCTGAGGGATTCTCGGAGGTCCTCACAATTTAATTCACCTCAAGAATGTATGGAGCCCCTCCCACTTGCCAGGCACCGTTCAAAGTACTCAGATAAGAGCAGTGAAAGAAGTAAGGGACCCTGTCTGCAGGGAATTTGCATTCTTGAGTAGAGAGACAGACAACTAACTAAGAACTAATAAATTATGGAATATATTAGACAATGATGGATGCTACGGAGAAAAATGAAGCAGGTGAGTGAAACGGAGATCACTGAGAGAGAATCACAACGTTCGACAGTCAGGAACGTGTCACCAAGAACACCTGGAGGAGCCAGGCATAGTGGACGAAGACTCTCTCCCACATCCAACACTAGTATCCTACTGACATTGGGGCCCCGTCTCCTCGGGGCTAGGTGGGCTGAGGGGTTAATCTCCCTCTTAGAATCATTCTTCCACAAGCAGTGGGCTTGCGGTGCGGAGAAAACTACTCTTCCGCTCCCCCCTTTTCAAAGAAATTCTATTTATCTTGCTTTCACGCATTGGAGAAGGAAATGGCAACACACTCCAGTGTTCTTGCCTGGAGAATCCCAGGGACGGGGGAGCCTGGTGGGTTGCCGTCTCTCGGGTCGCACAGAATCGGACATGACTGAAGTGACTTAGCAGCAGCAGGAGCATTCTGTTATATATATTTAAAGCAGATGATGAACTACTATTTAAAAAAATTTTTTTTTCAATTATGAAAGTATGATAACACATTTACAGGAGACTTGGAAAATGCAGATGAACTAATTTAAAAAAATCATTTCTTAGCAAATTCTAACTATATAGTCTGGGCTTTATTTTTTAATATGTATAAGCATTTCATATTTTTTGTGTCCCAGCTACTGGACCTCAGCCAAAATGTCATGACAATAGGAAAGATATGCTTAACTTCCCAGGAGTTACAGTGAAGAGATTAATAGTCATCACATCAAGGTCCCATAGATAAGAGGCTGTGGAACTTTGAACCTAGTTTTACTATACAATATATATTTACATATATTGTATATATGTAATATATACACCATAATATATATTACTGTACAATATTTCTTCCATATTCAAAAGCAGAGACATTACTTTGCTGACTAAGGTCCATCTAGTCAAGGCTATGGTTTTTCCAGTGGTCATGTATGGATGTGAGAGTTGGACTGTGAAGAAGGCTGAGCGCCGAAGAATTGATGCTTTTGAACTGTGGTGTTGGAGAAGACTCTTGAGAGTCCCTTGGACTGCAAGGAGATCCACCCAGTCCATTCTGAAGGAGATCAATCCTGGGATTTCTTTGGAAGGAATGATGTTGAAGCTGAAGCTCCAGTACTCTGGACACCTGATGCAAAGAGTTGATTCATTGGAAAAGACTCTGATGCTGGGAGGGATTGGGGGCAGGAGGAGAAGGGGACGACCCAGGATGAGATGGCTGGATGGCATCACGGACACGATGGACGTGAGTCTGAGTGAACTCCAGGAGATGGTGATGCACAGGGAGGCCTGGCGTGCTGCGATTCATGGGGTCACAAAGAGTAGGACACGACTGAGTGACTGAACTGAACTGAACTGATTTCTTCCATTAGACTATGCTGGAATCCTAAAGGATGACTCAAATAAATAAATAAACAATCAAAGTAAGCAACACCTATGTTGATTACCTCAGTGATTACACTTACCTCAGTTTTCCTAGAACCCTTAACATCCAGGTGGTTTTGTGTTACACAAACTGTGTTCCCAATTTCTCTGCCTTGATGAGAGCATCAAGAAACAAATCTCTGAAATGTTCTTGTAAAGGGTTTGATGAATCACTAAACAGATAGTTGGATTCCTAGAACCACTTGCCGTAACAGAATAATAGCTACTGCTATCCACTTGTTGGGAGTGATATCTTTCACCAACAAAAGAAAAAGTTCCTGTATTCTTTTAACATTGACTTCTTGTCCTCATTTTTGTAAAGGCATATTCTAGTTACTAAATCAGATTTTAGATATTCCTCCTCTTACTGAATTGTCCCAAATGCCCAAATGGTGTTTCAGGATTTTGAAAGAAACATAATGTTTATCTAAATAATTAGTTATAAATAGAGTTTGGAAATTAAATTATTCAAGATCACTTTAACCAGTTGTATTCAAGATCATTAACAGAGCTGCAAAAGAAACCTCTTTTGTGTCATCTTTCCTTGAGCTAGTTCCTATGAATTACTATTACTTGAAACCAGCAGAATCTGAAAAGGAACAATCCATATTACTGACAGCTTCTTCCTAACTGCATATAGAATGGAAGCCAAAGTTTTTATCACAGTTGAAGCACCTCTCAGTAGAATCTTGGAGAGGGACCAAGATGACGGGGATAGGAAGATCCTGAGCTCATCTCCTCCCACAGACACACCAAAATTACAACTACACATTGAACAACTCTAGCTGAGAACAACGAGACTAGCAGAATAGCTGTTCTACAACTAAGGATATATAGGGGGAAATGCCTCATAGCAGGTAAGAGGTGCAGAGATGCAGTCAGGATCCATACTTTTGGTATAGTGACTCCTAAGCAAGAAGAAATATCACGAATGTTGAGGTCTTTCCTAACGAGAGAAGGGTTTGAGCCCCACAGGGGGCAACTCAGTCCTGGGGACCTGTACTAGAAAGGCAAATCCCTATAACATCTGGCTTTAGATCCCAGTGGGGCTTACATTCAGGAGAGCCAGAGGACTGTGGGAAACTAGGACTCTGCTCTTAAAGGGCTTACACTCAAACTGACTCACTCTGAGTACCAGGGCAGAAGCAACAATTTGGAAAGTGTCTGGACATACAAGGAGGTGCACTGATTAGATGTAGGATCAATACTGAAGGGGCAGGGATTGGAACTGTTTCTGGAGACTCAAGCACTGGCAGGTACCATTATTTTTCTTCTCCCGCTATCCATCTGGCCTGGCGCTGGTGAGCACCATTCCTGATATCCACCTACTTGCTGGTGCTGCTCCCCTGCCAGGCATTTACCTGTCCTGCCCAGCTTGCCTACCTGTAGTGGTGTCTCTCCAAAACGGCCTGTCCTGCCACACTAGGTGGGTGACCTTGGCCTGAACTGGTGTCCACACCCCACCCAAGTGGTTCCTACCCCAAGGAACCAAACTTTCCCACCAGCACACCCAAAACTGTTGCATCTGGGGCTGGTTAAACTTGCAGCAATGCATAATTATCTAGACAGAAAATAAATAAGAAAACACTGGCCTTAAGTGATACATTAGGTGAGAGTGACTTAGATATACACAGAGCATTTAATCACCAAACAGAATATACATTCTTTTCAAGTGCATATGGGACATTCTCCAGGATAGGTCACAAAACAAGTCTCAGTAAATGTAAAAATACTGAAATCATATCAAGTATCTTTTTTTAGCCACATTGGTATGAAACTAGAAATCACAGGAAAAAACTGAAAAGCACAAACACATGAAGACTAAATGGCATGCTGCTAAAGAACCAGTGTGTCAAAGAGATCAAAGAAGAAATAAAAAATACGCTGAGACAAATGAAAATGGAAATACCACATTCCAAAATAGATGAGACACAGCAAAAGCGGTTATAAGAAGAAAGTTTATAGCAACATGGGCCTATATCAAGAAAAAAAATTAAGCAATCTAATATTATACCTAAAGGAACTAGAAAAAGAAGAATAAATCCCAGAGTTAATAGTAGTAAA
>SJYQ01014910.1:86805-109008 GCA_006410935.1 Redunca redunca
CAGAAATAGATGTTTTTCTGGAACTCTCTTGCTTTTTCCACGATCCAGCGGATGTTGGCAATTTGATCTCTGGTTCCTCTGCCTTTTCTAAAACCAGCTTGAACATCTGGAAGTTCATGGTTCACGTATTGCTGAAGCCTGGCTTGGAGAATTTTGAGCATTACTTTCCTAGCATGTGAGATGAGTGCAATTGTGCGGTAGTTTGAGCATTCTTTGACATTGCCTTTCTTTGGGATTGGAATGGAAACTGCCCTTTTCCAGTCCTGTGGCCACTGCTGAGCTTTCCAAATTTGCTGGCTTATAAATGCCATGTAATCTAGCAATTGTATTTCTGGGCAATAACACAGAGAAATCAAAAACACTAATTTGAAAAATATATATGCACTCTTATGTCATTACAGCACTATTTACAATAGCCAAGACATGAAAGCAACCAAAGGTTCCAATAGTTGAGTAAATAAAGAAGATACGATACATACACACACATGCTGGCTTATTACTCAGCCAATATAAAAGAATGAAATCTTGTCATATGTGATCACATAGATAAACTCAGAGGTCATACCAAATGATATAACAGACAAAGAGACAAACACTGCATCATCTCATATGTGGAAATTAAAATACAAAACAAAACCAACTGGTAAGTTCAGAGAGCAAACTTGTGGTTGCAAGAGAAGGGAGGAATTGAGGTAGGCAAAACAGATGAAGGGGATTAACAGTCACAAACTTCCAGTTAACAATATCAAATAAATAAGTCATGGGGATATAATATACAGATTAGGGGACAGAATCAATAGTGTAATCATTTTAAATGGTGATACACTGTAACAAGAATTATCTTGGTGGATCATCTCATAACATATGTTAATATCAAATTACTATGATATACACCTGAAACTAATATTTTATTTCAACTCTATTTTAGTTAAAAAGTAACAACAAAAATGCCAAAAGCATCTCTCACTCCAGATTTCTACTATGACTTCATCTTGTGCTATTTCCCAACCTTTTCACTCCATTACAGCCAGTTTAATTTTTTTAGTTCTCTAAAATATTAAGCTTTTTCCCATAGTGTGGAACGCAAGTTCCATAAAAGGCAGGGACCATGTTGTCCTGTATCATTTTGTGTTGGTAGAGCTTAGCATAGTGCTTGGTGCATAGCAGATACTCAATAAATACTTGTTCAGTAGCTAGTAAGTGACAGTCAAGAGCTCAAACCTGTATCTTTTCATGCTCTATTCATTATTCTATATTGCTTGGTCAATCAATATCTAATTAAAAACTTTAATTTCTAAATTATGAAATCTATGGTTATGATGGACATCCATAAACCCATATGTATTTAGTGAACCCTGAGAGAAGGCAAAGGAATTATAGTCATTCTGCTGTTATCACATAATATGCCATAGGGTTATGTAGAAAACATTTCTGGAATCCCATGAAAGGAAGAGAGAAGGACAGCATTAATGTATTTAGCAGAATGTGGGTAATAATATCTCCTTTTCTTGAGTTTTTGAAAGTGTTAAACTGTAAGCTGCACAAATTAGTCAATTTTAAGTAGAAAATGCAAAACAGGTTAATACAATAGTTTTTCTTTGATTCAAAGGCCTAGAGAAACATTTTGGATCTGTTCCTGTGAACATTAATAATAGTCTAATAACATAAAATTACACCATATGCTTCCAAAGCTGAAGTCCATTTTTTTCCCCCTTTTAAGTCAAGAAATACACTCTTGTCCAAGAAGAAGCTGGCAATTGGCCAAAGGAAAAAAGACTCCTGGAGTTCTGAGGATTAATTTTCCTCCTGGTGCCTCAAGAACACAAAATTACCCAAATACCACAGGCCCTTACCTGGCTGCCTGTGCAGGTACAAACTGGATTAAAATGTCTGCCAGGTGACATTCTCCCATAGCAGGACATATACCCTCCTGCTGGCCTGTTGTACATCCCATCAGGCAATAAATCCCATCTCAATCTTCATCTTAGAGCCTGATAAGATTTTTGCTTGAACTCCTTATCCAATTGTGAAAGTTGCTCAGTAGTGTCTGACTCTTTGCAACCCCATGGACTATACAGTCCATGGAATTCTCCAGGCCAGAATACTGAAGTGGGTAGCTGTTACCTTCCCCAGGGGCTCTTCCCAATCCAGGGATCGAACCCAGGTCTCCTGCATTGCAAGCAGATTTTTTACCAGCTGAGCCACCAGGGAAGCCCAAGATACTGGAGTGGGTAGCCTATCCCTTCTCCAGTGAACCTTTCTGACCCAGGAATCAAACCAGGGTCTCCTGCATTGCAGGCAGATTCTTTACCAGCTGAGCTAAGGAGAGGCTCTGAAAGACCAGAGTTTGAGACTTGGTTGTTTTGGAATCCTCAGCATCTCATCTCATGTTTGGTATAAGGTTGCCTATACGAAGACCCATGAGATGCAAAACTGCAACCTGCTTAAGAGTTCACATTCAAACCACGGTTTCACAGCTTCCTATGTACATGACGTTGGCAAAGTTGCTTCACTGTACTGTGCCTCGGTTTTCTCAACTGTATGAGAGCGTATCAATAGTAACTACTTCATAAGCTCAGAGTGAAAATTAAGTGATATGACTCAAGCACTCAATAGATGTCAGTTATTTTTATTATTATTAAATTATTGTTGAATGAACATCCTTAGAGATTGATTTCCCAAGTCCCTGGTTTCCTGCCTTAACCACAGAGTTCTCAAGAGCTTCTCTTACCATAGCCTCTAGGGCTGCTGGAATCCAATGGAGAAAGCTTCAGAACCACAAATGGGAAATCTGGAAGCCACTGATAGTCTTCCGATATGAGTAGGCGAGAACAGCATAGAAAACACAAAAAGGGAAAATCTCATCCATTCTCTGCCGTGTGGGCACTGACCTTTGTTCTCCATCCTACAAGACAGAAGGATTGTTCTGATTGTTCCCATCACCACCGGAGATGGGAAGAGGGGGATAGAGAAGAATAAGGAAAGACCTGGAGTTCCCCAGTCCTCACCAATCAGCCAACCTGTAATTATTGAACACCACTCAGATGGTAAAGAATCCGCCTGCAATGTGGGAGACCCGGGTTCAATCTCTGGGTTGGGAAGATCCCTTGGGGGAGGGCAAGGCGACTCATTCCAGTATCCTTGCCTGGAGAATCCCCGTGGACAGAGGAGCCTGGCAGGCTGCAGTCCATGGGGTCGCAAAGAGTCAGACAGGACTAAGCAGCTAAGCACAGCACCCCTATGTGTTAGGCCTTCTGCCAGAGGCATCAGCAGTCTCCACTCTCAGGGAGCTCACAGAGCAGAGAAGACAGATATTAACAACTGAGCAAGTGGATACAACTGCATGGGATGACAGAATCAGTGCGCAGTGCTCTGGCAGAACTCAGCAATGAGACCTGACCCAGTTTAGGGCATCAGGAAGGTTTCTAGAAGAAAGTGATGTTTTCATTGATAGAGGATAGAATATTAGTTAGATGAAGAGTGGTAGGGAGACTGTTCCAGGGAGGGGAGGAAAGAAAGTGCAAAGGCCCTAACTGGGGAATGAGGATGTGAAGAACTGAAACAAGGCCAGCGTGGCTAGAAGGCAGAGAATGAGAAGGATTATGGCGAGCAGTGAGGCCATGACGATGGCTGTCTTGCTCCTTGTCCTTTTTTCACACCCCCTCCTGCACTCAGGTTCTGCCTTGGACATCTTCAACCTTCTCATCACCAAGAATCTCCCCCACCTTTTTTTCTTTTTGCCTCTGTCATTTTTATTTTTGAATATTGAATTTTGGCATTTCTCATCAACTACACAGCACTTATTGAGACAGGAGTTAATCTTCCCCTTTTAATTGAGGTCACCTTTACTTGCTAGCCACAGCTGATCAGAAAAGGATTACCAATGTTATCATACAAAGCTGATGGGATTATAGCGAACAACACATAAATGTGACAGTCTGTTTAAATAGTACTAGTCATCACTAACTTGGTTGAATACTTGCTGTAAGTCAGACACCATGCTAAACACATTCTGTGCATTTCATTTCACTTTCACTTAATCCTCCTCACTCTGGGAAACATCCCACTTTCTAAGAGGCAACTAAGACTTGGGGAGGCTATGTAAGTTGTCCAAATTCCCACAGGTAACAAAGGGTGAATCTGGGATGCATATTCAGGTAGAGTAACCTCTGATTCTGCACTTTTAATCACTCCACATATAGTTTCTGGTCTTGCAGATGTTTTATAAGTAGGTCCATTTGATTTTTAAATAACTTAAAAATAGCCTTAACATTGATCCTCCCCACTCCCTCCAAGTTACTATCTTTGAAGACAGGTCAAGATTTCATGAGGGTTTTCATGCCCTTGGGTGATTGATCTTGCTTTCAACCCTGGGCTGCTGCTGCTGCTAAGTCGCTTCAGTCGTGTCTGACTTCTGTGCAACCCCATAGACGGCAGCCCACCAGGCTCCCCCATCCCTGGGATTCTCCAGGCAAGAACACTGGAGTGGGTTGCCATTTCCTTCTCCACAACCCTGGGCTACTCAACTTAATTTCAAGATTCACAAAGCAGGGACCAGATTTTGGCACTCTCCTCAATCCATAGGCATGTGTAGAAGTTCTTTCAACTCCTTTGGCTTGAATTTTTACTTGAACTTTAGAGAAGTGTTTATTTATCCCTCTAAGTTAATTGGAAAAGCTTTACCAGTATGTTGGAGATCCCCTGAGATTTTGCTGAGAAGCTCCTACGTTTTTTGTACTTATATGTAGTGCTTAAAATACATCTTATCTGGAGAAGTCATCTGATTACCGTGAGATTCGTGAGAAAGAAAATAAAACATAAGTGCTCTATGCACAGCTCTGGCTGCTTGTCCATGAATCAAGGTTCAAATTTCCAAATATCTCTAAAAATGATAGATGGATTGCGTAGTGTCAAAATTATAATATTTAAAGTTGGTGGGCGAATTCTCATCCTTTAATTTGACAAATTTTCCATTCTCAAGTGAAAAACAATACATCAAAGAAATTATTTGCACCATGCCCAGACAACTGTATTAATCTATTTGCTCCTATGGCAGCAGAAGATGAAACAAGCTGAGCCTATGTGGTTAGGTAGAAAATAAACTTGCTGAAAGCAATTATTTTGAATTAAAAGTGAATATTAGATTTACTTCCAAAACAATGATTGATATCAATAATGGTGTGATAATGGCTTTCATCTTCCACAGCATTATGTTAGTTCTACACTGAACTAAGAGAAATATCATTATTCCTTTCATCTCAGGTTCCGGTCCATGGCTGGATCTGGCTGTTGCTGCCTAATACATGTTTTATTGATGCAAACTCCAATTAATTAATTTGAGTGGAAGCTGACTACACTGACTGAATCAACTATTTATTCAGATAGGTAGAACCAGCAAGGAGGTAACATAGCTCAAGGAAAAACAAACAGGCATTTATGACTTAGCAGCACTGAATACTGAGCCAATCAACTGATATGGCAATACTGCCTAAGGAAAAAAAAATACTACAAAGGAAATAAGAGAATTCAAATAGGCAAATCTCATCAATCAACCACCAAGTGCTTGGCAGACTATAAGATCAGGAAGATAAAGTATGCCTTGTCTTTAACTTCAAGTAACTTTTAGCTTTTAAAAGTGATTTTTTTTTAAAGAAGGGGTTCCCTGTCCTCCCTCAGTTTTTTTAAATACTAAAATATTTTGATGAAAAGGGTTCTCATTTATTGATGGTGGGAATGCAATATGGCACATCTACTTTGGAAGATAGTTTGGCATTTCCTTATAAAACTGAACATACTCTTACTATACAATCCAGCGATCACACTCTATTTACCCAGAGGAGTTGAAAACATGTGCACACACAAGTCTTTACACCTATGTTTTAGTAGCTTTATTCATAATGATCAAAACTTGGAAGTAAATGGTTTTCAAAGGTGAATGGATAAATACACTTTGGCATAGCCTGACAATGAAATATTATTTAGTGTTAAGAAGATATGAGCTAGGAAGCCACAGAAAGACATGAAAGAAGCTTAAATGCATATTACTAAGTGAAATGGCTACATCCTGTATGCTTCCAACAATATGACATTCTGGAAAAGGCAAAATTACAGAGGCAATAAAAAAGATCAATGGCTGCCAGCTGCTTGGGGAGAGAAGAAAGAATTGGTGGTGCACAGGGTTTTTTTAGGGCAGTGAAAGTGTTTGGTATGATTCAAAAATAAAGACTACATGTCATTGTTCATTTCTCATAACACAGAGAACATACAACACCAAGACTGAACCCAAAGTGGGCTCTGGGTGTTTATGGTATGTCGATGAATGTTTATCAGTTGTAACAGATATATCCCACTCAGATGTGGGATACTGAAAGTTTTGAGTGTGTGTGGGAGGGGATATATGTGGACACTCTGTACTTTCCACTCAGCTCTCTGTGAACCTAAAACTCTAAGTAATAACCTTATAATTTAAAAAAAAAATCTATTTCAGAACAGGGTTTGCAGAGCAAAGATTTTCCATAAAACAATGAGACAAAATGAAAATTACCATGGAAATGAGTCATAGGGAAGAAAAATATTAACTCATTTTAGAATTATAAAAGAAAACTTTGACTCAAAATCTTCACACGAGTGAGCTTGGCTCACTTAACAGTAACTTTGCACACACAGTACAATGTAAGCGTGGGGAAGGTTGGCCTCCATGTAGTTAAAAATAGAACATGTAGAAAAGACAAAGGAGGAGGTGGAAGAGGACAATGATGATCATGAAGAAATGACTAAACTTAAATTTTCCATTGTTCTTTAAATTTATCCCTTCATTCAGCACAAATTTTGAGGGCCAGATGTGGGGATACTGAATCCAAAAGTCAATTCTTATCCTGAAAGAACTCACACACCCATTGACAAGCACGATCATTAGTTTCTTTTAGGACATCAGGACGTTTCCCACTGGTGTTATCCTGGTGATCTGGCTCTACCTTTCTTCCCTAAACCCCCAGCCCTTCCCTGGCATGTTGGTCTTCTCTATTTAGAAAACACTGACCAAATTCCTTCTCACTTCTGGGCCTGGTCTGTCCTCTCTCCCTTTGGCTGTTCCTTCTCTTCCGTATGCTATTCCAAATTTCATTTTCTAGCAAATTCCAGCTCATATTTCTTTTACTCTTGCAAGTCTTTCTTGGGACTTCCATGGTGGTCTAGTGGTTGGGAGTCCATCTTCCAGTGCAAAGGACAGGGGTTTGATCCCTGGTCTGGGAAATAGAATCCCACATGACACAGGGCAGCTAAGCCCATGGGCAGCAACTAGACAGTCCAGGAGCTGCGGAGAAGACAAAGAGCAGCCAAAGTAAAATCATAATGATAAAAATGTAATAAAAAAGTCTGTCTCAACCACTCCAGGCAACCAGCTTGGCAATTTCTTCTCTGGACTTAAAAAATATATATATTTATTTATTTTTGCTGGGCCAGGTCTTAGTTGTAGCACATGGGGTCTTTGTGGTGGCATACGAGCTTAGTTGCCCCGAGGCATGCAGAATCTTAGTTCTGCAAACAGAGACTGATCTCATGTTTCCTGCATTGGAAAGTGGATTCTTAACCACTGGACTGCCAGGGAAGTCATGGCTGAACTATTCTTTACTGCTGATCAGTGTCCTGAATAGTTAATCATTTCATGTGTGTATTCCTTATCTCCAAACTCAGGGTGTGAGCAATGGAACATACCTCATCTTATGCACATTTCACACAGATCATCAGAATGCAGGCACAGAAAGAACACTCATGTGTCTGTTAATTGTTTTATATAAAATTTTATTTTTGCTAATTAAAGTATAACACTTGAAATTGGCGTGTTGCTTTTTCAAATGAAACCCATGTAACTATTATCTTAGAAACTCGTGATTTTAATAATATTTGAAACAAATTCCATTGTCCCTGATCAGATTCCAAATGTGGCAGATGAGGCAATTCCATGATGTTAAAATTAAAAACAAGAGCCATTTGTGTTGGGGGTTGTCAGGGGAGAGATTTTATACCTAATTAGTGCCTTAGGACTTATTTAAAAATTTTTTTCACATTGATTAGTGTGAACAGGAACTTGTTGATAATTCCATTTGGTTTAGAAGAAATTAAACATCTCTGAAATAACAAGAAATAGCCTTGTCACCAGCACTGCCTAATCAGAAAAATTTCTACATTTTAATAAAATGATTAATGTATTTCATTCATGAAGAAGGGAAAGACACCTTATACTCTACAACAATAACAACTATTCATTAAAGAGTGAGAGTGTTAGTCACTCAGTTGTGTTCAATATGAGCTGGTTGTGTGCAACCCCCATAGCCTGCCAGGCTCCTTTGTCCATGCAATTCTCTAGGCAAGAGAATACTGGAG
Organism: Redunca redunca; assembly: GCA_006410935.1. Lineage (NCBI taxonomy): Eukaryota > Metazoa > Chordata > Mammalia > Artiodactyla > Bovidae > Redunca > Redunca redunca. The sequence continues at coordinate 95,188 of SJYQ01014910.1, forward strand.
TGAGTAGTCATTTTCTTCTCCAGGGGATCTTCCTGACCCAGGGACTGAACTTGGGTCTCCTGCATTGCAGGCAGATTCTTTACCATCTGAGCCATGAGGGAAGCCCATTCATTAAACCATCATGCAAATCTACAACCGTTTGTTCTCAAGCAACTCTAACATGAAAAAAAGCACTAGAAAAAACTCACAGTCCTCAAATGGAACCAACCCTAGCAACACTTTGATTTCTAGAATTCTAGCCTCCAGATATGTGAAACAATACATTTCTTTTGTTTAAGTCACTCATTGTGTGCTGTTAGGCAGCCCAAACAAACTAAATAGGACAATAGGAATCACCCACCTGAACAGCAAACAGAAAAGAAATTGTAAAAAAATATAAACAGTGCTCCATGGATCTGTGAAATAATAATACAAATCCAACTTTCATGTCATTGGAACACCAGAAGGTATAGCAAAATTGAGGCTGAAAAACACTTGAAATATTAAAAGCTAAAAATTTCCCAAATTTAGGATGAGGCATAAACCTATAGGTTCAGTAAGCTAAGTGAACACCAAACAGAATAAACCCAAAGAAATCCAAGCTTGTACACATTGTAATTAAACTGCTGAAATCTAGGTAAAGAAAAAATATTGAAAACAGTTGGATAGAAAAGATACCTTCTGTACACTGGAAAACCAATTCAAATGACAACAGATTTCTCATCTAAAATCTTGGAGGCCAAAAGGACTGAAAGAGAACTTTCCAACTTGAACCGTATGGCTAATAAAATACTGTTCATGAATTAAAAGGCAATAAAGATAACCTGAAATAATGGGAAAAAGAAGATAGAATTTGCGACCCCATGGACTGTAGCCCATGTGGTTCCTCTGTCCACTGGATTTTCCAGGCAAGAATACTGGAGTGGGTTGCCATTTCCTACTCCAGGAAAGATAACCTGAAAGAAAGAGAAAAAGAAGATAGAATTTGTGTCAGCAGATATATCTTTAAAGAATGGCTAAAAGAAGATGGATCTGAACTCCAGAAATGAAGAAAAATAATGCAATAAGTAAAATATAGGTAAACAAACTATTTTCTTACTATGAGATTTTAAAATCACGTCTGATAGCTGAAGCAAAACTTAGAACATCATTTGACAGGATGTATTATAAACAGGGAGAAAATACTCAAGTAAATTTTACTTAAAAAGTAGGTAAGGAAACATATATAAATGAGGTTTCTGTAGTTTGTATGAAGTAGAATAACATATATTTATATATATATATACACACACACATATATATGAAATAAATTTAAAAAAGATATAAAACAATATTCTCTATGACATTATACATATATCAAAATGAAATCTTAGAAGATGTTTAAACAACCAGAGGAGGATGAAAGAAGATAAACAGGAATGACAAATAAAACAAATACATAAGATAGCAGGCCTAAGCTCCAGCATACTAATTAACAACTTAAAATAAATGATGTATGATGATGATTGGCAGAAACCTACACAATATTGTCGAGCAATTATCCTTCAATTAAAAATAAATAAGTTTAATTATAAAAATCAATGATGTAAATATATTGTAAAAATATATATGTAAAATATGTATTTAATATATGTAAAAATACAAAGGTAAGCGGAATGTATTAAATACAACCCGTCTATGTGCCAGCTACAAGAAACTTCAGTTCAGTTCAGTCAGTTCAGTCGCTCAGTCGTGTCCGACTCTTTGTGACGCCATGAATCATAGCACGCCAGGCCTCCCTGTCCATCACCGTCTCCTGGAGTTCACTCAGACTCACGTCCATCGAGTCCGTGATGCCATCCAGCCATCTCATCCTCGGTTGTTCCCTTCTCCTCCTGCCCCCAATCCCTCCCAGCATCAGAGTCTTACTTCAAATAAAGTAAAACTGGGTAACAAGAGTTGAAATGAAGTCCACAGGGGCGGATTAGGAGTTGCCTCCAATATGGGAGACCCAGGTTCGATCCCTGGGTTGGGAAGATCTGGAGAAGGAAATGGCAACCCACCCCAGTATTCCTGCCTGGAGAATCCAAGGGACGGAGGAGCCTGGTAGGCTACAGTCCATGGGGTCGCAAAGAGTTGGACACGATTGAGCGACTTCACTTCAGACCAAACTATCATGGGGTTGTTACTCCAAAAGGCAGCATCATGAGTGCTGAATTAGATGAGCCATCAGAGGGGAGAGGGAATAGTAACTGATTCTGCCATAGAGCTGGGAATAGCTCTTGTTCTCAGCAGCCAAACTCAAAAACCCCAGAAATCATAGGGTGGAGTACTTAGAAAAAAATTTGCCTCAGGGTTCAGGATAAATTAGCCATAGAAACAACTTTTATGTCTGTCCTGCTAGCAAATCTTAGGAGAAGGGAATGGGCTACCCATTACAGTATTCTTGCCTGGCGAATTCCATGGACAGCGAATTGTAAAGGGAAACTCAAAAGGACTAAATTTTCTATGTAAATTAAGTACACTCCAGAACAACTGCAAGTAACACAAAAATATTCAGCATTAAATAACTTAAAATTCATACTCTCTAGCACACCAAACAGGCAAAGAAGCCAGAAAATATGACCCATAATAACAAGAAAAATCAATATATCACAAACATTTCATATGTTTGGAAAAGTTAACAGAAAAGATTTAATATATTAAGTGGAAACTTGGATGATACGAGATTTGGAATAAATTTCTAACAATAAATATTACATTGAGGGAAAAATACACTGGATAGAATTAATGGCACACAGACATTGGGGAAAAAAAGAGTGAATTTAGAGATTTAGTAATAAAGATGAAACACAGAAAGGAAAAATGCAGGGCGGCGGGGGGCGGGGAAACACCACGAACAAGAGTGAGCAGTGGGACAATTTCAGGCAACCTAAAATGCACATGCAATTGGATGCCCCCCAAAGAAAAAAGTCAAATATTTAAAGAAATATTTGCTGAAAACTTTCTAATTTTGATGAAAACAATAAACTCACAGATCTGCAACAAACCCTGAGGATTAGAAATACAAAGGAAAATTACACTTAGGCACATCAAAATTACATTGCTCAAAACTATTAATGAATAGAAAATCTTAAAAGATACAAAAAAAAAATGCATGTTACTTGCAGAGGAATGAAGATAATGATGACAGATTTCCCTTTGGCAATAATTAGAAGGACAGTGGAATGTCATCTTTAAAGTATGGGGAGGGGGGCAATCTGTCAATCTAGAATTTTACATCCAACAAAAATTCTTTCAAAACCAAAGTCAAAATAAAGGCTTTTTTAAATACACAAACATAAAAATATTTAATACCAGCAGGTGTATATATAAGAATGATTTTAAAAGTCCTTGAGCCACAAGGAAAATGATTTCCTCTGGGAAATCTGGACAAAAACCAAGGATTAAAGTGCATTAGAAATGGCAACTACATGGGTAAATACAGGAGTTTTTCTTATTTAAAAATAAAAATAATAGTTTACTTGAAATATTAATATAGCATGGAGTTCATAACATGTTAGAGTAAAATTTGTGGCAACAGCAGCATAAAAGCAAGAAAGGGAGAAATGGACGTAGACTAAGATAAAGTTCTTATAGGTGAAGTGGTGCAATGTTACTTGAAAGTAAACTGATAAGTTAGAGAGGTGGTGCTTAGTCATTCAGTTCTGTCCAATTCTTTGAGACCCTTTGGACTATAGACTGCCAGGCTGCTTTGTCCTTGGGATATTTCAGGCAAGAATACTAGAGAGGGTTGCCACCATTTCCTCCTCCAGGGGATCTTCCTAAACCTAGGAACCTGCATCTTCTATGTCCCCTGCATTTCAGGCAGATTTTTTTACCCACTGAGCCATTGGGGAAGTCAATTAAAGGTGTATACTGTAAATGCAGCCAGCAATATAAGAGGCTAGACTTAATAGTAACAAGCCAATAAAACAGGTAAAATTGAATCACAAAAAAATATTCAATTGATCCAAAATAAGGTATAAAATGAGAAAAGATGGATCAAATACAATGAATTCAGTTCAGTTCAGTTCAGTCACTCAGTCATGTCTGACTCTTTGTGACCCCATGAATCGCAGCATACCAGGCCTCCCTGTCCATCACCAACTCCTGAAGTTCACTCAGACTCACCTCCATCGAGTCAGTGATGTCATCCAGCCATCTCATCCTCTGTCATCCCCTTCTCCTCCTGCCCTCAATCCCTCCCAGCATCAAAGTCTTTTCCAATGAGTCAGCTCTTCACATGAGGTGGCCAAAGTACTGGAGTTTTAGCTTTAGCATCATTCCTTCCAAAGAAATCCCAGGGCTGATCTCCTTCAGAATGGACTGGGTGGAATTCCTTGCAGTCCAAGGGACTCTCAAGAGTCTTCTCCAACACCACAGTTCAAAAGCATCAATTCTTCGTTGCCCAACCAACTTCACAGTCCAACTCTCACATCCATACATGACTACTGGAAAAACCATAGCCTTGACTAGATGGACCTTAGTTGGCAAAGTAATGTCTCTGCTTTTGAATATGCTATCTAGGTTTTGAATATGCTATCTAGGTTGGTCATAACTTTTCTTCCAAGGAGTAAGTGTCTTTTAATTTCATGGCTGCAGTCACCATCTGCAGTGATTTTGGAGTCCAAAAAAATAAAATAAAATAAAATCTGACACTGTTTCCACTGTTTCCCCATCTATTTGCCATGAAGTGATGAGACCAGATGCTATGATCTTCATTTTCTGAATGTTGAGCTTTAAGCCAACTTTTTCCCTCTCCACTTTCACTTTCATCAAGAGGCTTTGTAGTTCCTCTTCACTTTCTGCCATAAGGGTGGTGTCATCTGCATATCTGAGGTTATTGGATAGGGACAAATAAGTGAATAGTGAGATGGTAGATTTAAAATTGGAGAAGGCAGTGGCAACCCACTCCAGTACTCTTTCCTGGAATATGCCATGGACAGAGGAGCCTGGTGGGCTGCAGTCCATGGGGTCGCTAGGATTTGGACATGACTGAACGACTTCACTTTCACTTTTCCCTTTCATGCATTGGAGAAGGAAATGGCAACCCACTCCAGTGTTTTTGCCTGGAGAATCCCAGGGACAGGGGAGCCTGGTAGGCTGCTGACTACGGGGTCGCACAGAGTTGGATACGACTGAAGTGACTTAGCAGCAGCAACAGCAGATTTAAAATTAAGTAAGTCAATAATCATGTTATGTTATTATAGGGAAGGAGATTATCCAAGGCTGAATTTCTGTTTGTTTGGTATAAGGAATAATATGAATGATAATATCACTTAATGAGTTCATAAGGCTTATAAGACAGAACAGGGTAGTAAATTTGATGGAGAGACAACAAAATTCTATTTGTAGTATTAAATAGAGGAATTAAGTAGCTTTGTGCATCCATAAGGCTCAAGCTCACAGGGAAAGGACTAGATTGGACAGAATTTCGAGTCAGTAACAGATGGTATTTAAGCTGTAAAAGAAGTTGAGATCATCTAGGGAGTGGGTGTAAACAGAGAGAGAAGACAGTCACAGCAAGTCCTTGGGTACTGCTATTCAAACGTCTGGTAACCAGCAAAGACTGTGTCGCCAAGGAAGTAGACTGATGTAGAGAGATGACAGTGAAAATACAAGAAAACACAGGTAAGAACGGTATCTTGAAGTCTAGAAAAGAACATGTTTCAAGTAGGTGGACAGGACTAGCCATGTGTAATGTTGCCTAGAGGTCAAGTAAGATAAAGTCAAAGACTTGACTGTTAACTTTGTCAACATATAGAAAACGGTTGACCTTGATCTTGAAACTTTCCAATGGAGTGGGAGGAATAAAAAGCACTTGCAGTGGGTGTGAAGATGATGGCAGGAAGAGAGGAATGAATGATGGAAGGAATGAATGGTTGTTCATTTGCTCTGAAATTCAAACTTGAACGTGACATTTTTTAAAGTAGCCAGCTAAATCAATTACAAATGAAATGTGCATGATAGAAAAGACAGTTATAACAATAAAACTCTAAACTCAAAAAGAAAAATACTTCAAATATCCAGTTCACTCTGTTCCTGAATATATTAAAGGTTAACACAAATATAGTTGGCTTAATAAATAAATCATCATAGCTTTTCATCTGGGACATTTTTCTGAATCATAGGTACAAAGCCACATAAACATAGATTATACACAGAAATAGACTACTTCTTTCATTTGAAAATCTTAGCTCTCCCCAACTGCATGGTGTAACTGTAATTAATGGTTCTTATAAGCTCATTTTACCAACATTATCTGTTTACACAATCATTCATTGGAACTCTGTAAAACAAAGTATATCACTGTCCAAAATAGAGTAATAAGCCTGAAATGCTGAAGAATAGCTCCAGTACAATACTGCTTTTCTGACTCGTGTCTAGTCCACAGTCACAGACTGACATAACACAACAAAGTTCTGGAAGCCATAGACAAGGCAGGATGGCAAAGTACAGGGAACAACAAAATCTTGTTGGCATCTCAAATAAAGAACTGAAACGGTGGTCAGGAACAATACACGCCAATAGCATAAAAGCTGTAACTCCCCACAAAGAGACAGTTTGTTCTCTAATAAATTAGAATATTGTTGGAGCAGAAGGAAGACAAGTATTACATATGCAAAATTTGCGGACTCTAGATATAGAAACTATAATTGCAAAAATCTCCAAGGTATATCCTAAGTCCTAAAGTTGACTTGAAATAAAGCATTGATGACAGTTAATGGTTAGTCAAGCTAACTTAACTACTCACATTTAGAGTCTGGACATTGAGTGTATCAGAAACACTCATTAGATGTTGCTGTGTTCAGGTACTACACAAATACATACATCACTTCATTTACTTTTCATGACATTATAAAGCAGATCTTCCCAACCCAGGGATTGAACCTGTTTCTCCTGCATTGTAGGCAGATTCTTTACCATCTCAGCCACCAGGGCAGCCCATTATCACCCCCATCTCTCAGTTCAAGAAACTAAAGGTCAGAATATTTATGGGACTGGATCAAGATAATATCACTAGAAAATAGTCTATTCTTGGTCCTCTTAACCTCTAACTTCTTGACAAAAGTCTAGTTATTGGAATTTGCAAAAATGGTTACCTTGACACGATGCTCCCTGAAATTAGAAGACTTAAATTCCAGCTGTGTCTCACTACTAGTTCTTTGGAAAGTTATTTAATCCCAATGAGACTCAGTTTCCTGACTGATAAAATGGGTATAATACTAACAGACTACATTTTATAGCAAATGAAGAAAAAAAACAATATGGACGATCACAGATATTATTTTTACCTGTCTTCTCCTATTCCCAAAAGTTTTCATCCGATTTTATCTATAAAATCTAGATCTCAAAGTGCTGAGAATGACCCACCTCATCCTGGAATCCTGACTGAGGGAGTCCATTCCATTCTAGCAGGATATACAAGAAAACAGATTTATTTTTTCCCTATTATTCTTTTGCAGGAGAATTTAGATACACATATGAAAATCACAACAGTATTTCTAAATGTTGACCTAGAACTTCCTTCCCTAAAATTCTGTCTCAAGAAAATCATTCAAAGGAAGAAAAGGGCAAATATAGTAAAAGAGAAAACTCCAAACAATAAAGCCAAAACCTTCCATGTGCAGCAAAGGACTGAGGGTTAAGAAAATCGTAAGTTTAAAATGCTGAAACTTATGAAATTATTAAGTGAAAATTGGACCTTAAAATATTAAGGGAATCTAACAAAATAATATTAAGTAGAAAAAGTAGAATAAAAAATAAAATAAAATATATGCAATGATGGAGAAGGAAATGGTAACCCACTCCAGTATTCTTGCCTAGAGAATCCCATGGACAGGGCAGACTGGTGGGCTATGGTCCATCGGGTCACAAAGAGTCAGACATGATTGAGCATACAGCATGCAATGATAATGATATACGTGTGGAAAAAATTGGAAAAGAACCCACAACACATAAAATCTCTTGTACTTTTGTGGATTTTTTTGTATTTAAAGACATTCTCTTAAAAATGTAGTACATTTATTTAAGACTATACTAGTTTAAAAAAATGATCAACTAAAACAACATTTCTTTAATATCCTCCTCCCAAAAGAAAGGGAGAAATCTCAAATCTTATCTCTAGACCTTATGTTAGAAAAGCATTGCCTTGCCTTGGAATTCACAAGATCAAACAACTCAGTTCATCGTGAAGACACTCAAATTCAAGCAAGTTTTGCTACCTGTCTTTGATTTGGTACTAAAGCCCAGTTCTGACCCACCTGACACCATGTTGGAATACCACCAGCAGTTCTTCCAAAATACTTCAGAACAGTGTCCATCTTTCATTCATCTGAAAAGTATTTATTCAGCCTTCACTATGTGCCAGGCACTGCAGATTCCATAATGAGCGAAACCTCATTCCCTGGGCTCACTGAAGTTACTGATATTGTCCCTCTGTTTAACTACTGTTTGTTTTTTTTTTTCCAAATGAGAAGATATTAAACAGCATTTTTGAAAACAGAAAATAAAACTCAGCCGTACGCTACCATCTCCTAACACAATGTTCTTTTTGATATGTTTCCCTCCTATCTTTGTCTTCATGCATACATATTTTATAAACTTATAATTACAGTGTGAGTGGTAAAGTACGATTTAGTCTTCTGAATTTTTTCACCAGAATCATAAAGATGCTTTCAGTTTCCTGCAAAGTCTTCATAATGATCATTTTTTAAAAAATACTTGCTATAGTCAACCAAATTTCCCATTCTTTATTTGTTCATCTCTAATTTCTAGATGGAGAAGGCAATGGCAACCCACTCCAGTACTCTTGCCTGGAAAATCCCATGGGCAGAGGAGCCTGGTAGGCTGCAGTCCATGGGGTCGCTAAGAGTCAGACACGACTGAGCAACTTAACTTTCATTTTTCACTTTCATGCGTTGGAGAGGGAAATGGCGACCCACTCCAGTGTTCTTGCCTGGAGAATCCCAGGGATGGGGGAGCCTGGTGGGCTGCCGTCTATGGGGTTGCACAGAGTCAGACACGACTGAAGTGACTTAGCAATCTCTAGATATTTGGATTATTTTCATATTTTTTCTTTTTATTTTATAATATGGATAATATACAAGAGTCAATGAATCTAGCTTCTTGCAAGATGGCCCTTTTTTACATCTCCAGATTCTTCTCTTGCTTGCCTTGACCTGAAATTCTATGCTCAGGGTGTGCTAGGATGTACTTGGAGGATTCCCAATTCTCTATTCTCTCTCCCTTTACAGATTGTTTTAACCCACCCACTAGCACCTGATTTCTCAATCTCCCTCCCTCTTTGCCTGGCAAATTCTTCTTTATCTTCTAAGCCTTAACTTAGATATCACTTCCTGCAGGAAGCTTTTTTGGCATATTCAGATTGGAGCTTAGGTATCAAGACTGCTGTCCCTATTCACCAACACACCACTCAGGGCATATAGTATACAGTATTCCAAATGCTTAAATGACTCACTGATATCCCCTGCTAGAGTATTAGAATTTCTGTGAGTGATAACATCTTTCCTTCCACTTACTTTTCCTTCCTTTCTATTCTTTATCAAGTACTTGCATTTATTTTTATATCAGTGCATTTCTATGCACTGAAAATAGCACATACAACATAGATTCAAATAATAAAATATAATAAGAAATGAATGTTCATGTACCCACGACCAAGTTGTCTTGCATTTTTGCATTGATTAGGATCTATAGCAATATTTTAAACAGAAACAGTGATGGTAAGTATTCTTTTCTTGTTCCTCATTTTCAAAGGAAGGCTTTCAAAGTTTACCATTAAGTGTGATGCTTCTAGAAGGTTTTTGGCAGTAACATTTTAGATTAAGGAATTTTCTTTTTCACTTAGTTTTCCCAGAGAATTTTTTATCATAAACAGATATTGATATTTATCACATGGTTTAGCTATATCTACTCAGATGAGTATACAGGCTTTTTCCTTTAATCTGTTAATTTGGCAATTCACATCTTAATAGACTCATATTAAAATAATCTTGCGTTTCTAGGATTTGAACAATGTGTTTAACATTTGTTATTTTTCTCAGTATGCTGCTTCATTCAGGATGCTAGTATTTTGTTTAAAGTATCTCATGCATGTTCATAAGCTAAATGAGCCTGTAATTTTCCTTTCTTTTCCTATCAACTATTTCTGGTTTTGGTATTGAGGTCCTGGTCACCTCATAGAAAAAGAACGAATGCTCCCTAATGCATTCCAATCTCTGGAAGAATTTAAGTACGATTGATATAAAATTCCTTCAAATGTTTCACAGAATGCATTTGCGACTACTATTTTCTTTGAGAGAAGACTCAATTACTATTTCAAATGGTAAAATATTTTTCTAGGTATTTGTTCATTCAAGTTTTCAAATTTATCAGCATAAAATTTTCCACAATACTTTTATTATCTTTTTAAATCCTTGCTTTATCCATAGTCATGTCTTCATTTTCATCCCCAACAGTCTTTGTGTCTTTTTTGTTATTACCTTGGTCAGTCTTGTTAGATAGGTGTTGATTTCATTAGTCTTAAATTTGAAAAACGACTGTTGGCTTTATTAATTCTATTTGTTTTCTATTTCATAATATTTTACTTGTCTACGTTTGCAGGCTTCTTTTATTGTTCTTTTTCTAATTTTGTAACCTGAATCTCTAGCATGTTAATCATTAGCTTTTTTATTTTCTAAAATAAGCACTTCCTCCAGGAAGTCTTCCCTGAACCCTCAAACTAAGTTTTACATCATCCAGGATCCTATTTCCATGATGATTGCTGCTTTGACCATGAGCCTTTTTAGAGCTTGTTCTTTTTAGTATCTCCAAGTGATGCTACTTTATTTTTGATTTTTGGCATCAGTAATAAATAAATGAATTTTACTGTACCCAGAACACCATTTTTGGAGTTTGCTGTTAATTTCATAAATCTTTCCTGTGTGCTAAAAACAACATTGCATTCTCTGATTGTTGTGGATATGTTACAATGTCCATCATATCAAACTTAGTAACTATATAGTTCAAATCTCCCATGTCCCTCCTAATTTTTTGTAGTTGATACATCAATTATTGAGAAAGAGGTATTGAAATCTACATATTTTGAAGCCATGTTGTTAGCTTGTATTACCTCCTGGTTCAGTTCAGTCGCTCAGTCGTGTCCGACTCTTTGCGACCCCATGAATCACACCATGCCAGGGCTCCCTGTCCATCACCACCTCCCGGAGTTCACTCAAACTCATGTCCATCGAGTCGGTGATGGCATCCAGCCATCTCTGTCGTCCCCTTCTCCTCCTGCCCCCAATCCCTCCCAGCATCAGGGTCTTTTCCAATGAGTCAACTCTTCACATGAGGTGGCCAAAAGATTGGAGTTTTCACTTCAACATCAGTCCTTCCAATGAACACCCAGGATTGATCTCCTTTAGGATGGACTGGTTGGACCACCTTGTAGTCCAAGGGACTCTCAAGAGTCTTCTCCAACACCACAGTTCAAAAGCATCTGGTAAGTTGACACTTCTGTTATTGTATAGTGACTATCTTTATCTATAGCAATGATTTTGCTTTGAAATGTATGTTGTCTGTTAGTAACAGACACAGTAACCTTCCAGTAGTATTGGCCTATTATCTTTCTTTACATTCTGTGGTCTTCAACCTTTTTGTGTTTGATATACTTTTTATGTTTGATGTACCTTACTTCTCTTGTAAACATGTAATTGATTCCCATGTTTTTTTATCTTCTCTGATAATCTCTGTGTTCTTACTGAAGAATTCAATTTATATTCACTTATTATATTAGTCTTACATTCAGATGTTTTCAGCCATTTGTTTTGTGTTATTTGCCCTGCTCTTTCACTCTTCTTTTTTTCTTCCTGTTTTCCTTGTGAAGGCATGAGTTTGATGGCTTTTTCAGAAATTTCATTTTTGTCCTGTAAACTTTTAAAAGTTTAAAGTCTTCATTTTACTGCTGAACAATAAAAGAATCTAAGAATACATAAATCCAATTATGTGTCACACAAACTATACCATCATGCTAATTTTGCTTGCTTTACTTAACTCTCAGTATTTAACATTAGAATTATTTAATTTAATTCTTAGTGTTTCCTTTGTTAGAACATTTATTCCGTAATACAGTCAACATTCCTTATATCTTAGACCTTCTGTCTGGGATCATTTCCTTCTTTGTGCAGTACATGAACTAGGTTGCTTTTGGCAGAGTTCTATTACTAGCTCAGTTTTAGTTTTTCTATAATGATTGTATTATTGATTCTAAAAGGATTACTGTCATTGTTGAGTTGCTCAGTCCTGTCTGACTCTTTGCAACACCATGGACTATAGCCCTCCAGGCTGCCCTGTCTTTCACCATCTCCCAGAGCTTGCTCAAACTCATGTCCATTGAGTCAGTGATGTCACCAACTGTCCTGTCCTCTGTCATCCTCTTCTCCTCCTGCCTTCAAACTTTCCAGCATCAGGGTCTTTTCCAATAGTCTGCTCTTCCCATCAAGAGGCCAAAATATTGAAGCTTCAACATTAGCATCAATCCTTCCAATGAATATTCAGGACTGATTTCCTTTAGGATGGACTGGTTTTATCTCCTTGCAGTCCAAGGGACTCTCAAGAGTCTTCTCCAACAGCACAGTTCAAAAGCATCAGTTCTTCAATGCTCAGCCTTCTTTATGGTCCAACACTCACTTCCATACATTACTACTGAAGAAACCATAGCTTTGACTAGATAGACCTTTGTTGCCAAAGTAATGTCTTTGATTTTTAATATGTTGTCTAGGTTTGTCATAGCTTTTCTTCCAAGGAGCAAGCATCTTTTAATTTCATGGCTTCAGTCACCATCTGCAGTGATTTTGGAGCCCAAATAAAGTCTGTCACTATTTCCACTGTCTCCCCATCTATTTGCCATGCAGTGATGGGATTGGATGCCATGATCTTCCTTTTTTGAATGTTGAGTTTTATGCCAGATTTTTCACTCTACTCTTTCACTTGCATCAAGAGGCTCTTTAGTTCCTCTTCACTTTCTGCCATATGGGTGGTGTCATCCGCATATCTGAGGTTATTGACATTTCTCCTGGCAATCTTGATTTCAACTTGTGCTTCATCCAGCCCAGGATTTCTCATGATGCACTCTGTATATAAGTTAAATAAGCAGGGTAACAATATACAGTCTTGACATACTCTTTTCCCAATTTTGAACTAGTCCATTGTTCCATGTCCAGTTCTAATTATGTTTGTTGACCTGCATACAGGTTTCCCAGGAGGCCGGTAAGATGGTCTGGTATTCCCACCTCTTTAAGAATTTTCCAGTTTGTTGTGATCCACACAGTCAAAGGCTTTAGCATAGATATTCTTCTGGAATTCTCTTTCTTTTTCTATGATCCAGTGGATGTTGGCAATTTGATCCCCAGTTCCTCTGTCTTTTCTAAATACAGCTTGAATGTCTGGAATTTCTCGGTTCACATACTGTTGAAGCCTGGCTTGGAAAGGATACAATCAAGGATAGAATCATAAATTTTCACTACTTTTTTTCTCAGTACTTTGAAGCTAGTTGTCAGTCTAATAGATATTTAATCTTTTCCTCAAGCTACATTTATAATGTGTTATTTTTTATAATGAAGTTGCAAAATTCTTAAAGATGATGTGCTTACAAGTGGACATGGTTTTAATTATTCTGCTTGGGATCCACTGGGATTCCTGAAGTTCAGTACTTATGTCTTTAAATAATTCAGGAGAATTCATAGCCATTATTTCTCAGATTTTGACTTTTTATTATCTCTATAATCTTTTTCTAGATTCCTTAATGAATGTATATTG